>AYEL01066683.1:0-115888 GCA_000484575.1 Olivierus martensii | reverse complement strand
AAGTTATATATCAAAAATATATTAATGATATTAAATAATAATAATGAAAACATTTCAAAATAACTAATATACAATACATTTAATAAGCCTAAGCGGATGAGTTCTCTCACTTAATAGAAAATACGATGTATAATAATATAAATTCCAATCTTCTTCTTCTTCTTCTTCCTGTTAATATGGAGGATATGACTCATAAATGCCAATCTTCCAAGGTATACTAAATACCTTTTATAAATAACTAACGTTAACTTCGATCCACGAGCTACGATCAAACGTCTTAAGAAAACAAGATGGCTACTAGAAACGAAAGCTGCTTATGGGAAACAGATTACTACGTAATATTATTATTCAATATAGTTCTATATTTTAAAATAATAAAATATCCTTTATTATTTAAATGACTTTGGAAATATTAATACTGGTCAATGTCTTGAAAAATTATAAAATTTTTACATTCAAGAAAAAATACAAAATCAACTAACTGAGAGGCGCTGTAGTACTGAAATTTCCGTGTTTTAGCTGTGTCCAACGAGCTAGAATATATATATATTCTAGCTCGTTGGCTGTGTCCCATCTGTATTAGTAATCTGTGGGCCAGATGTTGTCATGGTTTAGCTGTATATATATATATATATATATTCTAGCTCGTGTGTCCCATCTGTATTAGTAATCTGTGGGCCAGATGTTGTCGTCATCGATTTTCTTCAAATTGATACATTGATACATTAGTAGAGGATCATAGGCACAATAAAATCTTAAAGTAGTAAAGTGCAACCCTCAAGCATTCACACAAAAATCGCATTTAAAGTTTTCTTAATAACTTATATACCAATAATTTTAACACTATTAAGTGTTCCGTAATGGTGTAGTGGTTAGCGTATTCGCCTGGGAACTAGTAGGGCCGTGGTTCGAGGCGCGGTAAGATTTTTTTTCTTTCCATGTTTTAGTTTTTTTTTATTTCTATATTAATATATAAATTATTTAATATTTTTTACTGTTAATTTCGTTCATATTGTGGAACCTCGGAACGAGATATTTCTTTCATATGCTGTAGTAAATGCTGTTTAAATTTATATTTGTTATGATAAGTATCATCCAGCAACATGCACTATTTCAAAAGAATGCAATGAATAATAAATTTATAAAATTTTTTATGCTTGTAATTTATTATTTAACTATACAATAGATTCTATTGTATAGTTAAATAATAAATTACAAGAAAACTTTAAATGCGATTTTTGTGTGAATGCTTGAGGGTTACACTTTACTACTTTCGGATTTTATTGTGCCTATGTTCCTCTACTAATGTACCAAGTTTGAAGAAAATCGGTGATGATAACGTCTGGCCCTCTCCTTGTTAGCTTATATTATTGCCAATAAATGGCTCTAAAATTTTAATAAAAATGAAATTCTAACCTGCAGAATTAAAGGATCGGCCTGGAGGTGTTCCTTAATAGCATAACATCATTACCGAATTTTATGAAAATCTGCTAATTATTGCCAATAAATGGCTCTAAAATTTTAATAAAAATGAAATTCTAACCTGCAGAATTGAAGGATCGGCCTGGAGGTGTTCCTTAATAGCATAACATCATAGCAGATTTTCATAAAATTCGGTAATTTAGTTCAAAAATTATTACGGAGGATACAGAACAGAAAGACAAAGATACGGGCTGATTTTATAAGTGTCCATTTCTTTGGAAAGTAGGCAAAAAAATAATTTTTTTAGATTATTAAATAAAAAAACTGATATTTACAGCATACACTATATGATCAAAAGTATTGGGACACCCCTCCTGCCTGATGGAAACAACCGTAGGCCACTTGTAAATGAGTCCTACAGTATATAAAGAGTTGTAATGGTTCCAATGTAGTTTTCATCTTCCGTTTGGGAGACAATGGGTCGGTCAGAAGAGCTCAGACTTCCAACGTGGACAGATCATTAGGTGCCACTTAAGTAACAAGTCAGTTCGGGAGATTGTTGCTATTCTGCAGATACCCCGTTCACGGTATACAATGTCATCATGAACTATATGATCAAAAGTATTGGGACACCCCTCCTGCCTCATGGAAACAACCGTAGGCCACTTGTAAATGAGTCCTACAGTATATAGAGTTGTAATGGTTCCAATGTAGTTTTCATCTTCCGTTTGGGAGACAATGGGTTGGTCAGAAGACCTCACAGACTTCCAACGTGGACAGATCATTGGTTTTCCGTTTGGGAGACAATGGGTCGGTCAGAAGAGCTCAGACTTCCAACGTGGACAGATCATTAGGTGCCACTTAAGTAACAAGTCAGTTCGGGAGATTGTTGCTATTCTGCAGATACCCCGTTCCACGGTATACAATGTCATCATGAAGTGAACGGTCCCAGGGTGCAACGGAGTTCAACCACGAAGTGGGAGACCCAAGAAATTGTCAGAGAGAGACCGTCGAGTGCTTGGGCATGTCACAAGGCGCCATCGGACATCCTCCGCTGAAACGATTGTCAAAGAGTTCCATAGTGCCTCAGGAAGTGCTGCCAGTATAATAACCATTCACAGGGGAACTGAAGTCCTTAGGTTTCCATGGCCGTGCTGCTGCCCACAAGCCTCACATCACCAGCATCAACGCGAAGCGAAGAGTAGAATGGTGTAAACGTCGTCGCAATTGGACTCTGGAGAGGTGGAAATAGGTCCTATGGAGTGATGAATCCCGGTACACACTGAGGCATTCAGATGGTCGAGTGTGGGTTTGGCGGATGCCTGGGGAACGCTTCCATCCTGCGTGTATTGTGCCGACAGTGAAGGATGGTGGTGGATCAATCATGGTGTGGGGATCGTTTTCATAGTTTGGACTGGGCCAGCTGATTCGGGTCAACAAAGTCATGGACTCTGCATCTTACATCGACATTTTAAGCAATTCCGCGTTGCCAACACTGTGGCAACAGTTCGGGCTGGGACCAAGTCTGTTTCAGCATGATAACGCGCCCTGCCAGTCGGCCGGATTGGCCGCGTGGAAACGCTTCTGCTTTCCACTCTGGAGGACCCGGGTTCGAGTCTCGGGTCCCACCCCTTGAAAATATTTATCATGGGGTCCGGGCCCGGCCCGTCGATCCCCGTCCTCCACAATCCGGCTGACCCCTCCGCAGGGGTGGGCAGCCTGTGGAAGGGCTTGTTTCGCCCCGCCACTTAGTATTCTCCCTGAATGGTAAATGGCGTCATCTGTTAACAAAAAAAAACGCGCCCTGCCACACCACAAATCGAGGACTGTGAAGGAGTGGTTTGAGGAGGCAGAGGTGGAAGAGATGGACTGGCCTGCCCAGAGCCCTGATCTCAATCCCACTGAACACCTCTGGGATGAATTGGAATGCCGACTTTGTGCTAGGCCACATCGCCCAACTTCGGCAGGAGAGCTGTTCGCTGTTCTACGAGAGGAGTGGAGGAATATTCCTGAACAAACCTACCAACACTTAGTGGAAAGTCTTCCTCGAAGGGTCCAGGCTGTGATCGATGCTAAAAGAGGCCCAACACGCTATTAAGTTTTGTACAATAAAGACTATTGTCCATGAGAAACGATGTCCCAATACTTTTGATCATATAATGTATATGGTAATTGGCTTATGAACCATTGCAATATAGCCCCAGTAACACGATACAGTTTATTTAACTGAAATTTTCGCGGATGGCAAACCATATTTTTAAGTATTGATTCCTACAATAGTTTTTAAAATTTTATGTTTTTGTCAACCGTCGGGGATAACCGTAGCTGTTGATTGTTCAACAACTAATTATAATTATATTAGAGTCGTGAGTTAACTTTCTCAACCCATTAGTAAAGCAACCGTTTACCATCTTCCGGGTTCGATTCCGGCGCATCTCCAGGACCCGGGTCTGATCCCGGATTTTTTCGGGATACTGGGCCCGGTCCGGTGATCCCCGTCTTTCACCATCCAGTCCCCTCACGGGTGTGGGTGTAGCCCGTGGTTGGAACTGGCCCCGCCCCCTTAGTAATCTCCTTGATTGGAAAGGGGGCGTAAAATATGTAAAAAAAAAAACGTATCCGTATGAGATTAGGCGGCTTAATTAAAATGAACCTAAACTAAATTCGTTACCTGTCTACATTTCTATCGACAATTTCTTCCCAATGATTCGAAAGCCTTTTCTTCAACTAACAAATTGTTATATTTTTCTGATAGAATGACATTTTAGTTTAAAAATTACGTACATTGGATCGTATCTTTCATTCCGCTTCTATCAAATGGGATAAAAATAACTGCGCATCAAAATATTATCAATTCAGCTCAATAGATGTCGCTAATCTTAAATAGCTAAAGTAATTGAACTCTATTAATTGTGTATCACGATTTAAATACAAAATTTGTTATAACATAATGCACCAATTATCATTTTATTTTATTTTATTTTATTTTATTTTTTCCTTCTTATTTCCAAATATAATTTTTTTAATTGTATAAAAAGTTTAAAACTGGCGAAAAATTAAGATTTTGTTTATTCGTAAAAGAACTGTTTAAGTAAGAAAGATTTTTTTTCCTCTTGTATATATTAGTTTAAGAATAAAAGCAAGAGGAAAAACAATCAAAACTTTAATGGAATTTTAAACTTAATAGTTATGGAAACATCAATAATTTTGATTTCAGTTTCTTCATTCAAAAATTATACAAAGCTATAAAATTAACAGCTACTGGTACAAATGAATAATACAGTACATCGAATCCTTCGAATATAAAAATTAGTAAAGTAAAAATGCGTTTAAAGGGAAACAATAATGTTTAATGCAGTTAAACAATCTATGCGAGTACGCATGGTTATAAATAACTCGATATGATAAAATAAAATGCTACAAATATTAAATAAAAGAGGAAAATATAACTATACTATAAAAAATAAACTTTCGGTTGACTTTCAAAAAATAAATATCGATAAATATTTTAAATGCTGAACATTTAATAAATTATCGATTAAGGCGTGAAAATCGAATGGAATCGTCCAGTCGTCTCTTCGCATCCTGGTAGCTGCCACACTCCCTCTTACCTATTGTCATCCTACTGCACTCTGTAGTTTGCTCGTAACCATGACCATCGTGACCCAGCCATAACCTTGCATTGACTCTATCGACCTTGTTCTCTATCAATCGACCTTGAGGTAAAGCGAATTGACCTCGGAAAGCTAGATATAGGTCAAGAATTCGGAGTCATCCGCGCTCCTTAATGTGCCTTCTGCCAGTAGAAAAAAGCTATAAAAATATCGAAAAGCTTCCGTATTATTGTTTATAGATAAACGTCCTCTGTGCCGTACAAGTTTATCACTTGTAATGAAAGTGATTTTCGTGCTATGATCCAAATCTACTTATTCCAGAACCGTGTGTCCTCCACAAATCCTAGTACACATTAAGGATCAATGTACTCGGTGTTTCCGGAGAACATTCACCTGGACATTTTCGGTCAATCACTTAACTTTCTCCCTTTCTTTGAGGCAAAAATCTCACGTAAAATTATAGAACCGGTAATACTTGCACTGAATTTAACTTTCCGAACAGGTGTGTGACTCGTAAATGTTAAAAATTCATTTTCGTAAGGAAAGTTCGTTCGCACTTAAAAAAAAATCGATCAGCCCCAATTCACGAAATGGACTAAGTACCGACGCGCGTAGCAATTAATAATGAAATAGACTCGTCCGTCTGGTGCAGTTCGATCAGTCACCCCTTGTCTATACTTCCCAGAATGTCACAATTTCATTCTGCTCCTCCTCCTCTTCTGTTATTCTTCCTGTTCCACTTTCGCTGGAGGTCGAGTCTATCTTTTGGTAACAAAGGGAGGGAAAGAGTTGGGTCGTCGACCTCGGAACTTTCTCTCTCGGTTATTATTCCAAAAACCTACATGAGGAATCTCGTTAAATGACAATTACGCGGCAGTGACGTCACATTATGCGTACTAGTTGGTGAAGAATGCGATTGACGTCACCGGATCTAATCATCAAGTTCGAATTTTATGGTTTAGATTGCACAGCGTTCTAGAACTCGATACAGTTTGAGATATCTATAAAGCGACTTAGGTCATTCGGATACGCTGGGGTCGCTGTTTGGGTTAAAAAGACAACCGCGTTCATTCGAACAACGAATGTGGGGCAGGCGAGGTCTTTCTAAATAAATTGAGGACGTATTAGTAGGGAAGCGATGCACTTTTTTTAAATTTAGGATGTTTTAGCTATGACATAATTCTATTGTTCTATCTGTTCATTACACGTTTAATACGCCATTAATTTCTACAACTAAATAGTATGATCGAGTGCTTTCCGATTGTAGAGAATCGTTTGAAAAAGATACTTGAAGAAACGTAGAGGTCTTTCTAAATAAATTGAGGACGTATTAGTAGGGAAGCGATGCACTTTTTTTAAATCTAGGATGTTTTAGCTATGACATAATTCAATTGTTCTATCTGTTCATTACACGTTTAATATGCCATTAATTTCTACAACTAAATAGTATGATCGAGTGCTTTCCGCTTGTAGAGAATCGTTTGAAAAAGATACTTGAAGAAACGGAATTTAATTACCGAGAACAAAATTTAATACGAGCTCGATCGACTAAGAATCGTAATGAAAATAATAACATTCGCCATCAATTTGTTGCTAACGTATAGCTGAATAATGATGAACAGCACTCGATCTTCATCCATATCTATATACAAGTATTGGTGAACAACTAATTAAATATTAGATCAATTTTCATACATGTATACTTTTATTATGCAAAATAAAATAGGACAAAATTCGGATTCATCAGAAAACAAATCTGTTTTACGGTTTGCAGAAACAGGAAGATGATTACTGTCGTTTTTCGTTCTAAATGAGAATCAGCCATGAATTATTTAAGGTCAAAGAATGTTCGCTACTATTATATATAGGTAACCTTAATCAATAACGCTTTTGTACCTATCTAGTGTCAGATAACGATGTAATTAGAACATACGAGGCCAGATGCGGACGAAATAGTACAGAAATGTGTGTATCGAGGTGCTACGGGTCGTGGTTCGCTTGAAAATCGTCATGATTAGGTGACAAGTAGGACGAGAGTTTTCTGACACATCTATCTAGTTTTAGCCTGACACTGTTTAATTGTTTGCGCATCCATAAAATGTTCGATTATCCGACCTAAATGCCTACAGATGTATCCAATTCTAATTTTGTTCGGCTAATGTTAATAAAGTCGTCGTTGTAATGTTTACCTTTCCGTTTCCTTTCGTGGAAAATCTTATTTTTACCAAAGTTATAAAACGAATCTGTCAATACAGCTAATACCCTACATTCATCCTAGAATAAATGTTGTTTAGTAATATCACATTATACGAAACAAAGCGCGTATAGTTTTCTGGTCAACAGATGACGCCACTTTCCAATCGGTAGCGGAGCCATAACAACCCGGGCGGAAGGGATAGGCCCATCAATAAATTTTCCAAGGGGTGGAAGTCGGCTTCTGTACAGTGGAAAACCGAAGCGTTTCCACGCGTACAATCCGGTCGACAATGCCTATAGCTTTATAAATAGCCAACATCACTTAAGTTCCTTTAACAATAAATACAAATGTCGACAACTAATCATTTTTTATTCAAACATTTCGGGAACAAACTGTAAAATGCCGTAATTGTTTGCACATTTACTTATTTTAATCAACTGTCGCTTAATTATCCTCGTGCGACGACAATCTATTGTAGTACTGTAATTACCAAAAAACAGACTATTATTTTCGTTAACCAACTGTCGCTTAATTATCCTCGTGCGACGACAATCTATTGTAGTACTGTAATTAGCAAAAAAATAGACTATTATTTTCTGTTCCGTACGTTATATTATTTTTATATCTAATGGACTTTGCATTTTAAAATATGTAAGCATTAGCAAATGGGGCACACACAAAAATAGATAATTCTATTTTTGTGTGTGCCCCATTTGCTAAATACTTTAAATACTTATAAATTAATAATTTTAATAACTTATAAATTAATTGTATGCAATTTATAAGTTTGGAAACGTATCTTTTTCCAAATACTAAGAAAAAACACAATTGCTAATAAATAATATGCAGAAAGATAATTGGCTTCCGGAATGAAAAAAATGGGATTGAAGTGTACTAAATGTGTCGCCATAGGTGGCCCCTTTTAGGAGTATAACCAAGGATACTCCAGAATGGTTGAAGGTAAAGAGACGGTATTTTAATGTCACAGCCAGTCTTTGAAGGTGAACAGAATATCTCTGGGTTGGGGGCTTATTCCGAAGGACAAAAATGACGTTTCTAGGTCAATGGGAGAGAGTGGATGAAAGCCACGGAGGCACGGATGGACCCTTTAAATCTCTCCATTTCAGACAGCCCGCTGCAGAATATACCGTGTCTAGAGTTTTTACGAGACAACAGAATGATACGATAAGGCATTACAATATTCATCTGTCCAGCGACTGTTCGTCTCGGTTTACATCGTTTTTAATCGTTTAAATCCATTCCGTAATTCATAAATTATAATAAAACTCATATATAAAATTCTATACGTTATTAAAGTCGTTATTATAATTACGGCATATATTATGTTTAAATTAATTACAGTACATTTAAGTACATTTAAAAGCTATCACTGACTAATAATTTAAGCGATAAGTAACTTTTTATTCTATTAAAATTAGTCTGTAATTTAAATACATAGATAGCTGTAAGACGGCCAACCATCGGAAGGAAAAACTTAAGTGACTGTTTTTTACTTTACCTCCATCTTTCTCCTCTTTCTAACTAAAACGTTTGAGGTCATCCGCATCGTACATCTTTGGCATCTAGCCTGTTCGCTATTTGCGGAGTAAAATAGCGAAAATCAATTTGGAGATTGCACCTAAATAGATATACATATGTGTAAATATATTTTACACGTATATATATCATTCCAGAAATACTAGACGTGGGGTTGGGTTAGTGCCTGGATATCATAGGTGTAAAATGCATAAATAAGTTTCACTCCAGAATCATTGAGAAGATGTTAATGCGTCTCTAAACAGCATTTTCTATTTTGTCCGGTCTTATCGGAGGAAACAGTTTTCGAAATAAGCCTTTAAATAATTATGGCAAATATAGGAGGCACAAAAAATCTGCACAGACAGACAATCGAACCCGGGCCGCCAGCCTGGAAAGCCAGAATTCTACCACTCAATCACTGACGTGACTTTCCTAATTATCTATTATTAAGTGGATTTATCAGTTAAATCCACTTAAATATAACACTGATTACGCATTAGCCAGAAAGTTTTCCATTTTACGGCCGAATTACCGCACAGCTAAGAAAAATAATTTTGTGTAGTATATTATTTTCGAATGTAAATTGGCCAAGAGAGTACAGTATTTGTAATATTTAGAAAGAGTCTGAAAATTCGAGTGGTAATGATATTTGAGTCATTCGTCTTATATAGCCAATTGGTGAAACAAAAACCAAATCGTGCCATTGTCAACACAGGCAAAAACCTTGGACCGAAGACCACTCGTTAACAAAGTAATTGATGTCAGGAAAGTAGGACAATGGGTCAAGGAAGAAAAGCTACACACTGACATCCAGATATAATTTCTATTAGCTAACTTAAATCGATAATTTAGAATTTCATATTCCAAATAACTATTTTAATTAAAAATCTTAATAAAAAAGTATGCTCCGACTTTAGACACTTTTTATTTAAAATGTTATTAAAAAGTGTCTAATGTAGGAGACAAGTTATTCCCGATGGCTGCATATTAATGACGTCATCAATGTCTATCAGTATTTCAGCAAGATTCGTATTGGTAACTACTTCTTGTCGTATTGTTTGTAAGCTGAATTGATTTGATTAGTGGAGAACCGAATTCGGTTCGACCTTGTCGGCTCCATACTTATTTTTGTCAATTAGTCCTACACTATATATCGTGTTTATTTTTACGTAACCATTAAGTATCGAAACAAGCGGAAATAAAAATTTTATAATATATAGCCTCCTTGTGTCAGTTAATACAAGGAGAGGCGTCGGCGGCCTCCAAACGCCTGCTGAGCGTTATTAGTACATGTTAACTGTCCTTGAATCCATCAAGGATGAGAGGAGATCGGATACATCATTCTTAACTGAAGGATACTGGAATGTAGCTTTTATTAATTAGTATAATGGTTAGCGCCAGATATAAAAAAAACGATATATGCATTTAATCTGATTAAATTTTCGAAAAAGTCAAAATTTATATGTAAATGAATTGACGCTGAGATCACATGATGCGGAAGATGACGTCGAACAGACGTAGCGTTCATATTGGCAGTGATCCAGAAATGCTCGGAGATACTTTCGTCAGTTTTCCTGTTCCTTTCATTCTACTCGGCGTTCGGGTTGAGGTCAAGGTCGAATTTGTTGACAAGCTGGGGTTGCGGTGAATGACTTTCTTTGTTCGGGATAGAATAAATGTGAGCATTTTTCGTTTCTGTTAAACTTAAGTTAACGAAATAAATAAGGAATGGCATAGTTTCGATAACAGAAAACCCGATATAATTCCCCATCTCATTTTCTATATTTACTTTTAGAAATAATGGAAGAAAATTAAATGGCGAGATGTCTAACCACGACTACGACGCCCAGATGCGTCAACGACATTTGAATACCACGCAATAACATTATAGGTCCTCGCACTAACTCTAATGTCATCGTCCCTATGCGGTCATAGACACAACCTTACCCTTGTCCGTCCTTCAACGTTGCTAGGTTGGCCTTCACCGACTACATTTTCTCCTTGATTTGTCCCTATTTGACCTTACATCGACCTAACGCATCTTTGTCATCACTCTGGTTATGTCCGTGGTCAATGATCTACGTGACCTAACGCTATTCACCTTGGCGGGTCACCGAACTTACTGGTTAACTTTTTTAAGTCACACTCCTAATTATTCGATATGTTTGATCAATACACATCTTTATGAGTCCATTCTTTCTCTATACCTCGTTCTGTAGCTAATCGTACAACTGCGCTCTATCCATTATCTACAGAATTGTATCCTTAATTTAATTAAAACTTGATTGTAATTAAAATGTCTCAATCTGTGAAGACTGCGCCATGTTTCGTAAATTGAGCCAAAAAAATATTTTTAAAATAGAGTAAATTCATTCATTATGTGATAGCACTAATATCTGACGGAGAAAATATGGGAACAATTTTTCTATTTTTACCTAGTGGATTTTAACGGGTAAAAATGCTTTTATTATTATTATTATTATTTATTCCCTTTATTATAAATAATAAATAACAACTTTGTTATAAGCAAAGAAGAGTTAAAAACGTCGTTGCTATTTTACAAAGGCGAAAGGTGAGTATTATAATCCGAACATTGATTATAAAGTATACTGTATAGCGATTATACCTATATGTTGTCCTTAGAATGGGAAAAAATGTTGCCGTTTCCATATAATTTTAACTTCCTTTTTAAGAAATTAGATTACAGCACTCTAAATACGAAAATATTTGAATTTAATACGAAAATCGTACCCATTGTACTATTCTTTCCATATTCTCCAGAATTTACAGCATGAAATGACATTAAAATGAACTCTTCCATCCTTTTGTGAATCGATGCTTCCCCAACCTGTCTCACGCCTCGGGAGGAGTCCACTATTAAATAGTAGTGATGGTGGTGTGCAGATATAGAAAAACTCGATAAAAGATATAATGTATCTAAATATACGTTTTGCTTTATTTTTCTGTATATTTTATAAAAATTCTTAAGTTATAACACGAATATTCAAATTAGAAAAAGACAGTATAATGAAAGGAGAAATTTGGACTATAATCTTATACTACGAAACTCCAAATAAATATGATTCCATACAGGTACAGTATTTTCCATCGGAATATTGTATTAAAAATACTTCGTCTTCACCACCCCTTCCCTTTTGAAATGAACTGAACTACAACGTTTGCTTACGTTACCATGACAACTCGTTTCTGGTACAAGATTTGCGTTTATTTTTTTATTTTATATCGATTTAATAATATTTATCATTATAAAAAATAAACAAAATTAATTTTAAAACAAAAACTTTTGGAGGAAATATGTGTATATAAAGAAAAATTTCCCAACAATTAGCCTCTTGTGACTTTCTATTTGTATAATTTTATAATAAATAACTAAATTCTGTATAAGTAAGAATTACAAATTGCGATTTGAAACAAAAATAAATTTATTGTGTAAAATTTGTCCTGTAGACTCAACGCTACGTTTACAACCAAAGCAGGGAAGCCATCTTTAAAGGCATCAAAAATTTCGTAGCAATTTTTAAAGTCACCGTGAAGAACGAACAATAATACATTTAAATTACGGCATTTTCACACTTAAAGACGATAGTCAGAATCTAAATTGGACCCCATTTAAGGGATTACCGTCTTTGGAAGTTCCTATTAATCTCGAGGGGAGATGTATTTAAAAGGGGTGTTCTCATCCCATTCGCGAGAGGCGCCGTATGGGTATAGAAGGACGTTAGCCTGGGCTCAACGGGTGAAAAATCTACCTGGTTAAAGGTAGCGTACATTGTCCTTGAAATGATGTGTGTGACCGTGAAATTCCCGAGCCTGACCCTGAACGGCGTACTTCTGACATACATCCACCGGGTCCCACCCCAACTGACCTTCTTATGTCCTTCGGAGTGATGCGGTGGCCGTGGCACTCAAATGACGTCAGAGGCTACAGATGTGATTGGGTGATCCACTACCAGGGGTTGAGACGTAACAGATGTACGGTAAAGCACGCGAACGTTCTCTCTCTCCCCCGTTTCGACACCCCTTTGCAACATCATTGGACGCTACCGTATTTCCGTTCAAGGTAAAGCCTGACGTCACATTCACCGTCTCCTTATTGCTAAAAATAGAAGATTGGTAAACGTTACGTATTTAGGTCGCGTTGGAAAGATTTTATATGTTTTGGGAGAAAGATTCATTCATTGATGCATCCATTCGAAGTAGATTATGAGACACTGACTGAAAATTATGATCTAATTATCTCCTAACTGTAATCTATATAAGAGAAAGTATCAATATATATATCGCAGTTTGGCTTTAATTAAACCTCAAAGTCGAAAGTTTCTAGTAAGAACCACGTTTATTGAATTGGAGGCTGAATCTTTTCTATCTGGCCTTTGAAACAAGAATAATGCGCATTATTGTCAAATTATAATCGTTTTGGTTATTAGCAGGAATAGTTTGATCATAGAAAATGAAAACTAGTTAACTCTAGGTAATGATAGCTTTGAATCCACTTTATTTATCCGTTTTTTACGAATTCTATGCATTAAAAATTGTAACTAGTCATGTGCAAATAAAATAGCGTGTTAATCCCCCACTACTTTTATAGATTATATAAATGTATAAAATACAATGATATAAATTTATGCAATTATTGCATTTTAAAATCTGATTTATTGCATTTTAAAATTGATAATTTCCGGGTTATTGTCTTATAAAAAACAAATATCGTTTTTACGCTTTGTAGCCATCTATCGGCAAAATTTAGAGTTATGAAATGTAATTAAAAATATCCCAAGTTTTATGAAAATATTTTAAAAATTAAATTACTTTTATAGGCATTAATACTATTAATAGATATTAATAAGTTAATCGGAACAACTATTTTAAAACTAAACATCCCGGTTTAAAATTTAGAAAAAAATCGCTAGTTTTTATTCGTAGAAATGACAAAAAGTTTTCCAGAGCAATGTTAATAAGATACAGAATCCCTTGAATAGTGCGGTTAATAAATCCTCGAAATACACCGCACATATCAAATCCGCATTAATAAACTAAAAAACTAAATCCTGGAAAATATCAGAATTATAAACATGTATTTTTTCCCTCCCTCAAAACCTTGCATTACACGTACTTTAAATCATTGAGGAATATGTATAGGTATTTAAAATTTATAGTAAGAATAAATATTTATTTTTCACAAAAAAAATTATTTTTTACAAAATTGCAGAAATTTTGAAAAAAAAATAATTGCACGTCCGTAGACATCGAGTACTGCAGAGGAACTGAAGGCAAGGCTGGCTATTTAATACAGTAAAACCTGTCAAGTTGGACACCTCTCTATGTTGAACGACTTTTCCTGGAACCGGACAAAAGCCTATATTTTACTATATGTCTAAACCTCTATATCCTGGACACCTTTCTATTTTGTAATTTGAACAACTGTTTCTAATAAGATGGACACTTTTTGATTATTGGTTGAAATAAAATCTTAAATTTTATTTAGGTTTAGAAGATTAACCAAAGGAATTTGTGAAAGAGAAACTTATAACATTGATTAGTCATGCATTGAGATGGTTGCTGATGACTTATAAATTCATGGTTTACTTATTACATACAAACACTGAGCATTGAGAAAAATCAAACCAAAACTAGTCAAATTTAGCCAGAATATTTTATTGTAATAAAATTTAAAATATTTGGGTTAAAATTAGCTAGTTTTGGTGTGGTTTATATATTATTTTTTTCTTTGAGAATTGTGTGCTGTTTCTTCTGTTGGTGTGATTAAGCTTTGCTTAGAGATGTTAAAATACAGTAAAAGAAAATTAAATAAACTGACATTAGACCAAAAGAAGCGAGTCGTTGATCATTTACTATTCTGGATGCAGTGAGATGGATTTATGTTGCCTGACAAGAAGTGTCACAATTAACTATTCAAAAATGTTTTAAAATAGCTGGGTCCCTTATAGATTTCACTGAGGAAGGAATGCGAGAGGTCAATAACTTTAATCTAGGAGGAGAACTGACAAGTGAGTACTCTTCCTGAGAACTATGATCATAAAATTTTAACTGAAGATTTTACAAATTTTGACAACAATCTTGTCCATCATGAATATGAAAATTTTACAGCCAGTGATTTAATTAAAAAGATTATATCCAGCTCAATTCATATAGAGACTTTATTGGAAGAGGAACCGAATGATCATGAAACAGTTTTGGAATATGTAGAGGAATTTGAATGATAAGCATTTTCTAATAATGAACCAGCGATTGTTGAAACTCTATTTGGTAGAAGAAAAAATAAAATTGAAAATATGTGGATGAAGTGTAAATTAAATATAAAAAAGCAAACTCTACTTATAGATTTATTTTCAAATAGATAGTTCTTATGTTGAAAGCATTGACAGACTGCAGTGTATATTTAACATTTTTGAGTTTTTTATTTAAAATAATAAAGAATTTCCAATTTGATTTGAATAAAGGTTTGCATTGACATGAAAATTTAGTGTTTAGTATGTTTAGAAAAAAATTTTGATTTTATGAATTTCTCTATGTTGAACACATTTTGAAGGAACCAAATGTGCCCATCCTAAAGAGGTTTCACTGTATTTTAATAGCTATTATATAATTATTAGGTAGTTGCCATTTATCCTAAATTTATTAATAAATAAAATTATGAATGAAATCAAAATATAACAATTAGATGACAAAAGTCGTAATATTAACAGAATTAAAAAATAAATAAATTTATTGCGGTGCTCTAATTATGTAGATTACAATCCCCGAGATTTAGTTGCCAATGCTTCAGAGGGTTTGCAAAAAAAATCGCACTTGTTAAGGCGCACTAATCAAATTTGGCACCGCATATATTAAGGGAGTCTCAAATTTTTTAGCGCACTAATCAAAACAAATCAAACCCGCACTAATCAAGGGATTCCTATACTATGTACTGGTGATATTTATCAATAAAACTATAACGATCCGATTCAAAAACATGAAAAATATTCAAATGTGCATTATTTCATCTTGCAAAATACAGTAATGCCAAAACCATAAAAGATTCATATCATAGATATGAAATAATTTGTTTTTGAAAATTATGACTGACAAATAAATTTCTGTTTTTTTCCTATATTATTGTTAATGTATATTTTAATTAATATAGAAATCTGACTTAATAATAACGAACACTATCTTTCAATAAAGTTGGATATTAAATCATCAGGAAAATTTTACAAATTAGCCTGCATTAATAAATGTACGATTACAAGTTAAAATGAATAACAAATATTATCTATTTTTATATTAAAACAACAGCAATAAATTTTATTTATCTTGCATACAAACATTGAACGTTTGTTATAATTAAAAGAGTTTTAAGTTAAGATGTCTCTACTGCTAATAGTGCATTAGTGTGATTATATTTGTAAATAAATAAATATGTAAAAAAAAAATAATAATTAGGTACCTTTTTTAATGCTTTAATAAACCAAAATACAGAAAATATTTGTACTATAAACAGTAAAGAAAAAATAATATATACATGATAAACTTTAATTCTTCAAAAATGCATCAAGTGTAGTCTGTCTTCTGCCTTTTGATTTTAGTACACCATTTATATCAGCGAGTCTATGATGATGACTTGTATTAAATGGCTGGCTTTTAATTTTATCCAGCAAAGCAAGTGTAATTTCTTGGCATCTTAGCAAAGATTTAAAAATTTTAAATAAAATCAACCCTGTAAATGAATATTGCTAGGTACAGTAACGGTAGACTCTTAAGCAGATGCATACTTGCCAGATGCACTGATAATTGATTGGCATCACGCTATGTTGCCAAATATTAGTGTATGTAGTGTTGACATACCTTTGAAAAATCCCTAAAATATGTCAAAAATTGCTAAATTCCCTTTCTGCTACTGTCCCAATAAAGTGAAAAGTTGTCCCAATTAAGCATTTAAATTATGTATTAGTTTGGTTTCCGTTCTTTGAGATTTGGCACAAATAAGCGACTGCCCCAATTAACCAGTGGCCCAATTAAGCGGAATCAACTGTATATAAATAAAAATGCTCATTGAAATTTAGTATTAAACTATTGTATTTGATTCTTAGCAAGCAAATTTTTATCTCAGCATTTTAGTATTCTCGAAAAACAATATAGAAAACTTTCTTTTTATACAATATTTCTGCAAGAATTGTTCTTATAATATATTGTCTATCCTTCCTAGTCTAAAACCAAAATGAACAGATATAAAGGTGAGCACCAGCTAAGTTACCTGAAAGTGAAGATTCGACATATTATAATTCAATGTAACAACAACTATTTTAATACTATTGAATAGATAAGGATAATTATTTGGGAAATCTTTGGAGATGATTAACAGTATATAATTGGATTTTAATTTGTTTCCTATATGATAATCATAAGTATGGGCTGCATCGATGATAGGATAAATCAGAAGACTGAAGGATAGGCAAACAGCTTTGCCATGTGGCCATCCAGCCAATTTATATAAATTAAATATCCCTAAAATCTATTAATTTGGTCCTATCCAAGGTTATAATAAGTAGAGTATACATATATTACTGACTTGTTTTTTAGTAAAATTTATTATCTTAAAATTGTCATTCATAAAAGAAAAAAATCTTATTGATTCAAAATTTTTCTTCTAAAGATATACAGTTAAAATGTTAAATAAACATCACGTCCATATGTCTTGTAAATATTGTCCATCATCTTGTAATTTTTTCATGTGTTTTGTGGCATCTTCTTCTGTGCAGTCTGGATTAAATATGGAAAATACATTTATAATAATCATGATTAAAATCTGTTATTTACCATTACATAAATGGATATAATTTGATATGATATAACAAACAAGCTTATTACAGTTCTCATTTTTGAAATAATCAGCGATATAATTTGATATGATATAACAAACAAGCTTATTACAGTTCTCATTTTTGAAATAATCGGCACATTGCCATTAACCTTTACTTAGCTAGAAAATTAAAATATGTAACTATGTTTTTTTATCATTATGAATAATTAATTTTATATGATTATTTCTTTATTTCTGTCCAAATTAAACACAGAAATACTGGCTTAAGTTTTATCCAGGCAGATTTTTTTTTAACTATTTTAACATTGTTTAATTGGCATACACAATATCCATCTTTTGCTTGACAACAATTATGAAATGACTAGAACTGTAGCAAATATATGATGTTAACATTGGGAAAAAGCTACTGTAAAAATAATAGTAATGTTGTAAGAATTTTTATAGAGCATTGATGTTTCTTGATGAGGTGAATACCAATTAATTTATAACCTCTGCTGGTGTATGTAACTATAAAGCATATTTTAATCATTCCCATATCACAATATAAAAAAATAATTGGTATCTGAAGGTAAATTTTTCGTTTGTTTCTTTAAAAATGTATACTAGAAACACTCATCACATTTTTATAGAGCATTGATGTTTCTTGATGAGGTGAATACCAATTAATTTATAACCTCTGCAGGCTATAAAGCATATTTTAATCACTCCCATATCACAATATAAAAAAATAATTGGTACCTGAAGGTAAATTTTTCATTTGTTTCTTTAAAAATGTATACTAGAAAAACTCATTTTCACTGGAAATGATTTTCTATCTCATGCCAGATACAGGTAGGCATTGATTAGTGTAAGTTCAAATAATGCGATATTCGATTAACTAACACTTTTTAAGATACAGGTAGGCATTGATTAGTGTAAGTTCAAATAATGCGATATTCGATTAACTAACAACTTATAACTTATAAAAATGCAACTTATAAAAATGATACCATTTTTCACTTACAAGTTAGTGCGAGCAAATATTCGATTAATGCAAGTTGTAAGCATAAACCAGTCTTACTAACAAAGGTTTGTCCCTTTTTGTTTCACCCTTTCAAAGCCCAACCTGGCTTTGAAAGGGTCACCCTTTCAAAGCCCATCTTTCTGGTGGGTGAAACACCAGAAAGATGGGCTTTTTCGTTACAACCGAAGATCGCGTGACGTCACTATCAGTTGAGAGTGAGACGGAGTATAGTGTTTTCAATTCTGAGATTGCGGATTATTAAATTTAAAAAATCCTAGGATAGCATTTAATCTAATAACTATTAGTGATTGTGCTCGAGATTTATAAGAAAATTTCATTCTCGATTCTCGAGAAAAATTCTTATAAATCTCGAGAATTAAAAAAATTTTGCGAATTCGTATCCTAAAAATTTCATAGCAATATATTAATTATTTTGGCCCTGTGTCATCTTCGAGTCAATAAACTAAGCGACTAAATTATATGGTTTCCGCGTCAAATCTACTAACTTTATATCAAAAGGAAAATTATCTGAATTTAATCACAAAATAATACTTAAAATAAGCGTGTAAACCTAAAATAATACATAAATCAAGATATTGTACAAAACTAATTCATTTTAATTGCAATTTTAAACATTTCTCTTATTGTACATCTGTCATATTATGCCATAGGCAGATTTTTGATGACGTTTACATAATGAAGCCAAAACAAATATCTGGTTTTTACTCATTCAGTGGTTCACCAGAGTAACAATTACGTCTAATGACGTCTTTATTAAATAGGAAATACAGTGTAGTATGATCTAATATAATGTTTCAGAGAATATGAGTGAATAGCTAACTCACAATCATTCCCAAAAAATCTCATCTTAATTCAATGGTTACGACTATAAAACTCTTTTAGAAAATTACTTACTTGTTAGCCAAAATAGAAGGGTCCTAAATCTTTTATAAGAGATGAGTTTGTTAGTGTAGAACAATGGTTCCCAATCTTTTTTTGGTCATGCCCCACCTAAGCATCTCTAAAATCCTGATATCCCCGTCACATAATTTTTATTATTCAAAAAGTGAACTCCTATTCACATGGAGGAAGCCTAAAAGGCCATTAACTTGGTCTAAGCCAGCTTCCAAAGAACATGGCATCCATGAAAGAGAAAAATAAAAGAACGAAAAGACAGTCGAAGTACTGAGGACGAAATCACTAAGAAATTGTTTAAAAAATAATAATAATGTGAAGTGATATGGAAAAACCAAATAAAGTTTCAAAACCGTCGTGTAACAGTTACATTCTGATTTTAATTTAAAAAATGAACATGTCATAATATGTATTTATATATTGTATATGAGACCCCTAGAATAATAAGAAATGCAAAAAATTCACTGTTAATAATTCATTCTCGAATTGCCCTCATAAAAATCAAATCGCTCCACGTTGGGAAAGACGGGTCTAGTATCTCTAGATAGTCAAATATAGTGACGTGTAAAAACATAAGCAGTATAGGTTAAAAACTCATATAAATCCACATAAGTTTGGGCATAAAAATTCCATTTCTGAAATTTTTATATCCAAACCAGAACTCGTTTAGCAGATAAACGAATAGACTGTGTGTATTGCATAAGTTATTTTAATAAAAACTCACTAATTGTAAAACAAATATGATTATTTTTTTCCAATATTATTGAAATGTTATCTATTTTTTTCAATATAATTAAAAATTATTGAAATGTGATCTATTTTTTCAATATAATTAAAATATTAAATAAACAAATATAAAACAACCCAATAATATTTGTTTTCACTTTCCACGACTTTTGAAATGAGCTGAATTATTTACATTGAATAAGAAGTAGGAAGAAATTATGCATTAGCACATTATTGTATTATATTAATTAAAAAAATAAATATTTATTTTGTTCTGTAATTACTTCTTAATAATAATGATTTTATCAGAGCTGTTAGTGTATTTTATAAAAATTTCTATGTCTAAATATTTTAATTTGGTTATTATTAATAAATTATATCATTATATAAACTCAGTAATGAGATCACAAAATATAACTAATGAAGAAATATATATGAGGCCTAGATTCTAAACCTGGCTAGTGGCTGGTCTACAAATATACTTTAGAAATCAGTTTTATAGACCTCGTCTGAGCCATGTCTGCTAAGAAGCTTCATTTATGCAATGCAAATTTGATAAAATTCGTGGTTCTGACCAGCTTCGTTTATGCGATGCAAATTTTATAAAACTGTGGTTCTGACCACAACCAAGGTCTAGAACACGTTTAAACAATCGGCCCAAACTGTTTTGACCTCTTGATCGGAACAACACAATAGTGATTATGATTAAGTCTGCTGTTGTGGGAAGTAATGTGTGTCCGAGAATGTAGAGTGAGCTACTACACTTTGGAGCGTTCTTCATGGAAGAAATTTTTTTCTTATCGACAAAAATATTTAAAAAGTTGAATTTTAAAAAATGTGCGAAATAGCGAATTGTGCGAAAGTCGAACATGCGAAAGTCAAGGGTTGCCTGTATAAGTATAGTCTCTCTCATGCCACATGTATTCCTTTATGTTGTCAAAACATTATTATTTTGTTTTGAAATTTTTGCCCATTAGGAATTTCATATAAATATAAAATGATGCATTTATATATCAAAATTAGATTACAACTTGCACTTTTTTATATAAGCAGGAGTTTAGAAATTCAGGAAAGTGTTATTTAGATAATTTTATACTATATATACTTACTTTCTACTGTTTTCCAAACTTCAATAAATGATTTAAATACATCTTTTGACATATTCATTGCATCTCCACAAACATAAACTATACATCCTGCTTTGAGTAATCTCACAATATCTGTTGCATGTCGAATAATATTATGTTGTACATACTTAGGTGAATCATCTGGTAAAGGATCTCTTGAAAAAGATACTAGAAGTTTAGTCAATATCTTATCTGCTTGAAATCTCTCAAGTTCTTCTCTACAATGAAAATAAATTCATTATTATTCCATATAAGGGTTTATATTTTCTTAATATATTCATGAATTCAATATTATATTAAAATTAATATTCTGGTTTCTAATTAAAATAAATTTAACATTTGCATATGAGCAATATATTATGACAAGGAAAAATTCGATCATTAAATTTGTAAAACTGATTTGTTTTTAATGTTAAATATATCATAATATATGTTTCAATTTCTGCATTGTAAGAATTTTTGTTCTTTCAGAAACAGTGAAGGAAAGTTAAAATAATGCCATATTTTCGTTTTTATTCACTAGTAATAATTTGCAACAAATAGATCAGAATCTATATTCATTTTTTGCCTAATTTCTTATAAGTTTTAAGATAACTTTTACACATTGATTTTCACTTAAAAAATTATTGGATGATGACAAGGAAAAATTCGATCATTAAATTTGTAAAACTGATTTGTTTTTAATGTTAAATCTATCAGAATATATGTTTCAATTTCAGCATTGTAAGAATTTTTGTTCTTTCAGAAACAGTGAAGAAAAGTTAAAATAATGCCATATTTTCGTTTTTGCCTAATTTCTTATAAGCTTTAAGATAACTTTTACACATTGATTTTCACTTAAAAAATTATTGGACGTGTAATGTTTATGAATGACAGTAATGAGTGAACTAACAAGGAGACCCCATGAGTTGGGAAACGCAGATGTGAATGAAACATGTGTAGTTCGTAGAGAGGGGCACTACTGAACACACTCATAAAATATTAGGTGTAGATGGCCAGCCAATCAAAAAAAATGAACCAAAAAAATATTGTAATCTGTTATAAATTAGTATAATAAGTTAGTCTATCTGCTGCAATGTGCAGCTGTGTGGTAAGATATCTGCTTTCAGCAATGGGGGCCAGAGTTCAAATCACGCTACTGTGCAAAAAGTTCTTTTGTTTCGATTAATTAATAACATTTATTGTTTTCATTTTTTAATTAATTTAAACAAACGCATTACAATAAAATATAAATTATTCTATTTTAATATCAATGTACTTGTATATCAATTTTCTACACTATGCACATTTTTGGATGATAAATATCATAAAAACAAAGAAAGCAGAGAAACTTTTGGCAAACAGAACATTGAATAAAAGGTAATTGACCACATTCACATCTAGCTTTTGCCAATTCTATAGAAAAGCAAACTCAATTTACATTTAGGAAAACACTGTGTTCATTGGTTGAACCTGATGCAAACCATGCATATTGAAGCATCAGTTGAAAAATTGGTGCTTCCAATTGATAGAATAATTTATATTTTATTGTGATGCATTTGTGTAAATTAATTAAAAAATTAAAACAATAAATGTTATTAATTAATCGAAACAAAAGAAATTTTTTGCACAGTAGCGCAACTTGAACTCAGGCCCCCATCGCCGAAAGCAGATTTCTTACCACACAGCTGCACATGGCAGCGGATAGACTAACTTATTATACTATTTTATAACAGATTACAATATCTTTTTGGTTCATTTTTTTTGATTGGCTGACCATCTACTCCTAATATTTTACAAGTGTGTTCAGTAGTGCCCTCTCTATGAACTACACACGTTTCATTCACATCCGCATTTCCCAACTCGCAGGATCTCCTTGTAAGTAAAAATCCTTATATGTTGATAATTAGATTTTATAAAAAAAACTTGTTATTTCAGGCAAAGAATGAAGATTTGGAATTTAAATATTGAATAAAAGTTATTGGCAATCTATTGTTGACATCCGGAAGTCACCAGCCAAACCCACTTTTGTTGTCAATTCATTTGCCAGCTAAAATAATTATGGATTGGTATAAATGTTGATTTAATATTAAAATAACGTTACTGATTATTATTTTTATAAGCTCTTTTATAATATTTTTGTGCTGATGTCCAGTACAGACACTACTATATTTTATCTACTATGCCTTACTTATAACAGAAAATAATTTGTGACTGACAAATTTAATATTAACTGTAGTTACACAGATAGTAAATAATTGTATCCTCAGATGAGATCATCAAATTGCAATGTAATTTTTTATACAATTATATCCTTTGTTTTATTCTGTATAATCTATTGAGGAGAGAGAGTTATCTGTAGATGGGGAACTCCAACAGAAAGACAACTCATCCAGGTCAAACAGGAAGCAATTCACCCAATAAATCAACACATCAAATTGCAATGTAATTTTTTATACAATTATATCCTTTGTTTTATTCTGTATAATCTGTTGAGGAGAGAGAGTTATCTGTACTCCAACAGAAAGACAACTCATCCAGGTCAAAAAGGAAGCCATTCACCCAATAAATCAACACCTAAGTTCTACACCAGAAAGAATAAAAACCTCTCCGTTCCCTGTTGAGAGAGTTAACAAACTGGGAGCAATCAACACTAAACATGGGAAAAGAGAGAAATTGTGTCCTCTCTATGCAACAATGAGACCCGACAGAGAAGTAAGATGATAAAGACAATCTGAAATATTGTGTTGACTCAAGTCTCAATGGCCAGAAGAGATTCAAAAACTATCAAGTACTGCAACCATAAATAATAGGAAGAAAGGCAAGCGATAAGGATCATATCAACAAATCATACTTCTCTCTCTCTCCAGGGTGGTTACCTGAATAGGTACCTTGCAAACACAAGTTGTTAGCCCTATGTTTGACAAACTCATCTATCCTTACATCTTTTCATTTAATTGCTTTCTATTATATTTTAATAAACATTTTTTTGTTAGTTTACATTTGAGTAGTTATTACCTTCCTTCTGTCTTGGTCCCTTGTGGGCCTCTATAAAATCTTGGCTACCAACCCACGAACCTTACATAACTAGTAGTTTTTTAATTACCATTCTGGCTGAAATATCAATTGGATTTTATTAAAAAACTATCAACATATAAAGCTTTAATTTAGTCTAAAAATAGTTTTAGCATATTCTTACAAATTTATATCCGAAAGGTTAAGATTATAGTTTCTATAATCTTAAAATTTATGAAATCATTATTATTATAATAGGATGTTCAGTTAAATAATATTTTGTTTAACTGAACAATTCTATTATAATGTTAAATTGATAATTAAATTATAAAATCATAAAAGTTGATTAATCTTGTCATTCAGCTCCTTAAATATTTTCTACCAAGTTTGGAGACATTCTACTGCTTTTTAAAAAGACAAAGAAAACAGTTCAACACTGGCAGAAAAATGCATTTTCTAACAAACTATTAGAAAATAAAACCTAAACTCAATCTCAAAATTTATTGTTTTTAATTTTGCCCTCAAATACTTTAACTTTTTCTGTTGTAGTTGGTCACTTCTAACTTTAACATTTCAAATATTCATTGAAACCTTTTCATTCTAGTTAATAAAGATGATATGAATAAATAATCATTCTGAAAATTTTTGGCATAAGTTGAAAATGAGTTTCATGCATTAGCCTTTGATTATGGCAAAAGTTGAATTAAAGAAGAAAAGATTGTATAAGATCATGCACTTACTTGTATAGGTAATCTTTATCCTTAAATCTACATCCGTAAAATAACCATGCTTCACCAAGGATAGATGAATCAGATAACTGATTCATAATTGTGTATTTTCTATTTAAAAGAATTTATGAATATTTATCTTTTTCCTGTTTATTATTAAAGTTTGCAATTTTATTATAATAAAACTCAAATTTTCAAATTACCTATGTTGTAAAAATCCGATGAAGGGTGCAATTCCACTTCCCGGTCCAATCATTATAATAGGAACAGTTAGATCATCCATCAGATGAAACCGAGAATTGTATTTTTTATAAATTCTAATCTATGAAAGAATATATCATTAATGCAATTTACAGAAATATTTGAAAAACTTAAAATTTCTTTTTGATATCATCTAATAATATAGAATCAATTCATGTTGAACTTTTCAAAGAAAACATTGAAACATTTCATACTTTTGTACTGAGAAAATAATAGGATAGTTTCAACAACCATATTTTAAACTTGTAGTTTACTGAGTGCATACTAAAATGCTAAATTCTTTAATTAATAACTATATTTTTCATAATAGAAATGTTAAAAACACATTATTCATATAGAAGTAAAGTGATCATCTTGGTATCTAGGAACAAAATCTAATTATTTTCAAGAATATAAATATCATTGAATACATATTAGATGTATGCTTTAACATTCAAATATCTTATAATGTTAAGCCCTACTGGGAAAAACTGCTGTTTTCCAAGTTGCTTACTATAAATATAGTTTCTAATTTTGCAAAACTGTGTGAACCTGACATTTGAATATTTTTATACAATATATATTAATTTAAAATATTCAAAGTTATATTTATTAGTTATTAAATAGACAAAATTTAAATTTTTAATTTTTAATATAAAGCCTATAACCTTTATAATTTATACAGCTGCCTAAAAATTGTTGCAAATATATTATCTAAAAGATATGAGAGAATTGCAAAAAATATTCACCAAGAATTTGTTACTAAATCAATTGCGTAAATCACGGCTGTCCAACCTGTGGCCCAACATAAAATCATAAACTTCCTTAAAACATTGAGATTTTTTCTTTTTTGAAATTCACTGTAAAATAATCAAATATCCCACTAATAAAGAAATTTGTTTTCATTTTTGTATTAAAAAAATAATGAAGTTAATGAATTTTTTATTATTTAAATACCTATCTACATTCCATATTTCAATTTTCTAAAATATTTCTTATTTCAGTGATTAAAACTTCTCGACCTGTTCAATGATTTTAAAAAAATTTCTGAATCAAAAGAAGTCAAAGATTATTATACTAAGACATTTTTGCTTAGTTGTCATGTTGGATATCATATACTGTAAATTATTTAATAAATTTTTTGCTTAATAACTATCGTTAGAATTAGTATATTTTATGTGCAGCCCGAGACAATTATTTTTCTTCAAATGTGGCCCAAGGAAGCCAAAAGGTTGGACACCTCTGGTGTAAATGCTTAATGAATCAGTTACAATCTACTAAATTTGACTATTTTCAAGGTTCATAAAATAATAATAAATTCATAATGTAATATATTTGATATAAAGTTTATGTAAAAAGCACATTATTGTATGTAAATAATTCAGCTCATTTCAAAAGTGGAAAATATATTTTATTAAACTTGTAGATCTTTCAGCTTTATTAAGCCATCTTCAGCACAACGTATAAGAATTGAACATAAAACTCTGAACGAAGTTTTCCAGATCTTTCAGCTTTATTAAGCCATCTTCAGCACAATGTATAAGAATTCGAACGTAAAACTCTGTTTTGAACGTATAAGAATTGAACATAAAACTCTGAACGAAGTTTTACGTTCGAATTCTTATACGATATTAGATTAAATACAGCTCATTCGCAAGTATGGATTTTATTCAGCAAAACGTTTTCGGACTGTATTAGTCCCTCATCAGTGCTGCTAAACATTATAAAAGAACATCGACATACAATAGAACAACGTCGTTATATAACGACGTTGTTCTATTGTATGTCGATGTCATAGCAAAGTGCTTTAAAATATAATAGTATTAATAGGAGTTAAGCAGTTATTCGTTAGCGATAAATATATGTTTATACACTAGTCATCGAAAATCTTTCAAAAGAAATATTTATTTATCTATTAAATATAAAGATTCAATAAATATCATAATTTTTGATAAACTTATTAAAAAAAACAATTTCTTATATGATTATAGGCTTATCATAGCATATCACAAAAATTTTTATCTATTGTAAAGGCTTGTTTATTGTCCGAAGTGGCGAAGATGCTCATCAGTAATGATGAGGTTAAAACAATTCACAGGTGTTATGATTATGCCATGATGCTTTGCTATCTGCACTTTAACAAAATGTCAAAGTGTTCAAATCAAGAATGCCTTTGGTTCAAATAGCAATGTTAAATTTTTTATTCAGGCATTTAAAGATTACTCTTATTTATATAATACTAACTATAAACAAGCAAATTAGAACACAGCATGACAGCTGTTGTAGGCACTAACAAAACATTAGCTTTGTCAGACTATAAACAAGCCTTAAAACTTGAAGTTAAACACATAAGAGAGAATAAACACAATATTGATAGAAGCAGGAATTATGCAATTTTTCAATAAAAAATATAGATAATGGTAAATTTCTTTTCAATCTACAAAAATTTTGATAAAAAAATATTATAGAAAGTAACTGTCATAGTAAGATAAAGTAAAATAATGAAAATCAATTTTTAGATTAAAATAAAAAATTAACCTGATATGTCTTTTTAATATCAATAGAGAAATTATTATTCCTAACAAAATATAGAATATATAAAATATGGAAATCTAACTTAATAATTAATTTTATGAAAAATATAATTAAATAAAACAATTATAGTGATAGTTAAAACAATTTTATATCAATATCTAAATTAAATTTTTTAAATAAAAAATATATGAAAAACTATTAATTACATCTCAGGAATAAAAGAATCTTACCAAAGGCTTATCAGTTCTTCCTACCAATGAATTTGATGCATTTTGTTTATTATACATGTGATCAATAATTCTACTTAGCCATCCAGTGCAAACTCCTTTAATATTTCTATCACTATCCTTGATTTCAACTAAGTTGAAGAGAATATTGAATTGGTCAGGTTTAATTAAAGGTGAACTATATAAAAATAAATATAATTTAATTAACCCACAATTACAAATGTATTTTCATCATTTATTGGCAATACAAAAAATTTATATATATATATATATATACCTTGCTACTGAATAAAATCTTGGCTTCAACTTTGGAAGATGTTCTATTAAGAAAATTTTAAATTAATGATTATAACTATTAAACATTTATAGATTTCTATGCTTTTTTCGATAAATTTAAAATATCACATTTAAAATTAAACTTAAAATAAATTTAGAAAATCAAATTTTTTATCCTAAATATTGTTATTAAATTTTTAATCTTTTCATAGTAAACATTCAAATTTTTTTATTAACATTAAAAATTAACAACTGATATCATGAGAAGGTATGCAGAGATATTATCTTCTAACAAAATATATTCTATATAAAAAAAATAGAAATCATACCTTAAATAAATTATTCAAATCAAAAATGTCATCTTTCTCTTATGTTAAAAAAAATAATAATTTGCACTTTAACTAGTATTTTCTTCTATAGCTAATAATATTATTCTTGGAGTTAATTTGTTTAAGTATTCTTGATATCAAATAATTTGTTCATATTTATAGATATAGTGTGGTATATTTAGAGGTTTTACAGCATCAAATCTGTATAAGATACAAGATGGCTAAGCTGATGGGTTCAACCAATGCACTTAAAGGTGGGGATTAATGAGCAGAGTTCACACTCCATAATAAAAGATGTAAACTCTGATCATTAATCCCCACTTTTAAATGCATTGCAGAATGAATAAAGGAATGAGATTTGAAATTGATTCCCAAATCATTCATAAGAAAGTTATCATTCTTGCATAACCAGTTAAAATTTATTAGACCCAACTATTCCTTTTTCAACACTTATATTTTATCTTTCAATAAGTATATTTTATCAAAAATATCCTTATTCATATCATAACTTCAAGACATAACTTTAAAACATTCAGAATATATCTTTAAAATTATTAATTGAATTAAATCTAAAAATTGAAATCTAATTTTTCATATAGATATACTTTATATACTTTTGATATGATATACTTTATATATGATATACTTTTCATACTTTACCTAAAACAATTTCAACTGGTGGAATGCAGTAAGGAAATGCCTCAAGCAAATCAAGCAAATTAATATGAGGTTTTAAGACATAATTCACATAATCTGATGAACCTTCTTTACTGCAAAGTTCATTTAACCTCTGTTTTTCATCTTCATCATATGTATGTTCACTTAAAACTCTAAGGAAAGCCTGAAAAAAATAAAATTGTTATTTAAAAAATAATTATCATTTATCTTTCCCAAAGTAATATTTTATATCAATAAATACTTTTTTAGGAACAGCCCTAATTTCACAATAATTAGTAAAAATGTGTCGGAGAGTACTGCATTCTGGTAAGTGAGATAACTTTTTCTTAGCCTTATCACTTTGAAATTTCAGTTGACAACTCATATCAGCATATCTTCTCAGCTTTAATCTTTAATACATGCAATATAAAAATTAAAACATAAATAAATAATAAAATATAATGTTGAAAAATTTCAAATATTTAAAAAATTTTCACATACAATTGGTCCCTACATATGCTTAATTTATTCAGAAAAGTTCCACATAAACATGTTTAAATTCAATATATCAATATATGAACATTCTGAGTTATAAAAAACAAATTGCTAGATAAAATTAATAGATATGATATGAACATCTCAAGCTTTTCAGGAGGGGGTGCCAGTTCAGCCCAGTTCTCAACTAAAACTAATCTTATATAAGTATGGATTCTACATAAGTCAGGGATTGCCTGTATGCAGTGAAATTTTAAAATTTATATATTTATATTATTTAGAAATACAGGTAGTCCTCAATTTATGGCCACTTGTATTTATGGTAATAAAATTTGTTAATTCTGTGATTGGTCAATTCAATTCAATGGGTTCATGATGGATTCTACATAAGTCAGGGATTGCCTGTATGCAGTGAAATTTTAAAATTTATATATATATATTATTTAAAAATACAGGTAGTCCTCAATTTATGGCCACTTGTATTTATGGTGATAAAATTTGTTAATTCTGTGATTGGTCAATTCAATTCAATGGGTTCAAGTTCCTGATCCAATGATAGAAAATACAGAAAGTACTCTTTTTTTGTATCTAATTCTTATAATTTTGTGTTTTTTTATGTTTATTAAGATAATTTATAATATCCTAGTAAACATTAGAAGTGAGAAATTCATAAATTTTGGGCATTTTTAACTTCTGACCATTCTGACTTACAACAGTTCTTGACTTACGATTGGGTTCAGTTTCAAATCCGTCAAAGAATATTTGTATATTAAACATTCTAATATAATCATTTATTAATATTTTATTTTATAATAAAATATTACCTTGTTAACAATTCCTCAACTTCCTCTGATGAATTTTGACATAAAATTCCAAAAGAATCTCCTGGTTCATAACTTATGTTCATGTCCTGTTTTAAATTAAATATAGGTGATTAGTAATGTTTTAGTTACTTCAAAATAGAAGTATTTCTGATTTATGCAACTTTCAATTTTATGGAGTGTTACATAAATCAAAATGAGAAAATTAAATTTTATGGAAATGTTTCAAATAAGTTCAATAAAAAAATTTTTCAAGAATTTATCTTGGAATACTCTCTCTCAACAATTAATGCAACAAAGCATTTTTTTAAAATTAAAGATTGAGTTCCCTTAAGGGGCTTTCTGTGCTAATCTTGTTTTTAACTAATATTTAATAACATATAACTAACTTGAATTATATCAATCAAAAAAATTTATTCTGATAGTGAGTTCCCTTAAGGGGCTTTCTGTGCTAATCTTGTTTTTAACTAATATTTAATAACATATAACCAACTTGAATTATATCATTCAAAAAATTTATTTTGATAGTGCACAATATTTTATGAAAAATTTTTTTGAATAAAAATCACTCTGCCTCTCATTTATTTAGAAATTATTAAAATAGATTGTTTCTAAAATATTTTTATACTCTTGTAAAAATTAAGTTTACTTAACACTACTTTCATCAATAACATGAAATAATTTATTTCAGAATTTAAAGAATAATCACTTATGTAATATATAAAAAGCTATCACAATTGTTCAGAGAAATGATTAGAATTAAATATGAATATAGTTATCTCTTTTGTCACATATTCTGATTTGTATTTTCATACAGTAAGACCCCACTTAATGCTGCTCAGTTTAACATTGTTTCAATATAATGCGGTTTTTTTCTAATTCTATATTTTTTATTTATTCACTTTGGTACAGTTTTTCAAACTTGTATTCACATAAATCCTAGAATTCTTAAAGAAACCAATGATCACATAAATCCGAAATCACACTAATTTGTTGCTTTGATACTCCTATGGCATCTCGCAGTGCATTTGATACCAATTCAGTACAGTACATACGAAAGTCTCCTGCGTTCACAGTTCATATTTATGATTGGTCATCAACATTAAAGGTTAGCCACTATTATGGAAATTATGGAACAGTTTATACAAAATGGTCCAAATTTTGAAAGGCAAGACAAAGTGTCATGGATGCAATGTCTTGATATTGACAATTGCTTGCTGAATGAAAGAGGAAAAGTTAAGCAATTTCTTGTTAGATGAATCTTAATGAAAAAACAAAAAGTGTCAAATGAGAAGAACCTTTCTCATCATCATTATTATTATTTACTTGAGTATTTTTGATTTTCATGACTGATTTATCTATACAAATTGATATTAATTTTAAGAATTTTTTCACCAATATTTGTGAAATACAAATCGATATTAGCCATAAAAAATGTCTATAATTAATATAATACAATAGTAATAATACATGTTGTAAAATAAAAAAAGGTATATGTATTTTTTATTCACTACCCTATTGCACCTATTCCCATTATTTACATGTTAAGATGACCTCTTTTAACGCTGTTTCGTTTAGCGCTTGGTTATTTTGGAACGTATCCCCGCGTTAAACAAGGTCTTACTGTACTTATATGTTTTCAATATCTGATTTTACTTGTCTCTTTGTATAGCTGATTGATATTCACTGGAATCTGATTTTACAGCTATTTAATCTATAATTTATTAATAAAACTGAATTGCTTAATAAATTTCAAAGTAATATATTTGCAAATACTGTTTCATACTTGCCATGAACAAATCAACTACATAGTCTGTACTTTGAAGATTTAAATTTAAATTATAATACACCTAATTCTTAATTTATAACAGTACTTGAAGTACACAATTTTGGTTTAACATGGCTGAAAAATTGACACTGAATTTTCATTTTACATGGCATGATTTCAGTTTAACATGATTTAAGTCCACCACTGACAACAAAGATAATCACAGTAATATTCTAGACTACAGACAACAATGAATAGCAAAATCCTTAGTTTTTATATCAATATTGATGAGCAATCTCTATGTATGCTATATAGCATAATATACACATAATCTTTAATTTTTATACAGTATTCAATTATTAGAATTGTTAATCAAATGCATATAGTAATTTATAAACAATGAAAAAATAATAAATTATCAGTCATGTTAATCTTTCAATAAATCATTTTCTCGACATTAATCCAAACATGGATCCATTTAAGATTTGGAAAGGAATTATGAAACTTCATAGCTTGATATGAAAAAAATTTATAAGGAATTAAATAAAATTAAAAAGCAAACATTGATAACCAATTTATTGAACTGATTCTAAAAATTTCTTTAGAAAATGGAATTAAAAATTCTGAGAGAGAGAAAATTAGCAGAAGGATGGCAAATTTCCATCTTATTCTTAAAGTTTTGTTTTTATATCTGAATAAAATTAGTGTTAAGTTATTTGTAATTTATCTTAAATAAAATGCAAATTATTTAATTGAGTGTTTCAGAATCCATCCTTTGATTTTCTCTACAAATGTTAGTTTTGATATACATAATTTTGATTTACACAATACTTTTGCAGAATCAATCTACTATGTAAATCAAAGGTTAGGTATATAGATAAAGAATTTTTTATGATATTTTATTAATTTGAATTATAAAACTATAATTCATAAAAATATATAACATAGTATTCAAAAAATATCATTTTAATCCAAAAAATTAAAATAAATGTGATAATCTTAGTGCTTGGAAATCAAAACTTACTTTTGTTCTGAAGTTCTTAAGTTCAATAATTACAAATTCAGTATTTCTATTGTTTTTCTAATAACAAACATAATCTTCACGAATACACGAGTTTACTATATTTTCTTTTAAGTTAAAATATTTATATTACGTAAATATCATTTTAAGAAATTTCAAAATAAATACTACATATTTGAAATATTTTTTAACAAATTCCATTCATCAATTAATATTTACAATGAACAACTCAGATTTGCATACATACTTTAATATTTAGAGTAAGTTGAAAGGTTGTTTTCACATCTGATGAAAATGTTAACTGTTTTGCTGACACAATTGTTGCAGAAATAAAATCGGTCACTGCTGATGTGAGGAAACTTTCATTATGAGAAGACAGTTTCTTTTCCTAAATAAATATAAAAAAATGTTGAGAGATTTCAGTGTTATGGTTTCCAATATATCTTGATATCAGGGCTGGGGAGTCAGTGTCAGTGTCTGTGTCAGCAATAACTTTCTCCTCAATTTATTGGTTTTAAATTTAAAAAATGTATTAAATAATTATTTTTTTTTCAGATGAATAAATAATTTTTTCAGTAATAAATATTGAATAAATATGTATTCTAAAAAATCATTTGTGTGTGTTTACTGTCAGAGGAGTCGATGTCAGTGTCAACACATTTTCCTGTCGACACACCAGCCCTGCCTGATATATACAAAAAGATAATTTTATAATTGATTATATGAACTTATTTTTAAAATCGTCTTTAAATATTAATTTTTAAAAAAGAAAATAAAGTGTTGATATAAACAAAATCTCTAAAAAACTCAAATGATATTGTTAAAATCTAAAATTCTAAATAGTTATTATTTTATAATATGCAATGTTTTATAATATTAATTAAAGAGAGTTAATATTACCTAATATATTATACAGTAAGTAATCTTGGAGTTGCTTACTCATTTTTTCTAAGAATTGCTTTAACCAATACCCCTGCAGGCTCTGTACTTTGCTAAATTTTTAAATGTATCAAGCTAAAGAAAAAAAAATGTTTTGGTAATCTGTATCTTACAGATGGTATTATATATTTTCAATTATCGTTTTAGTAAGATATTATAATTTTTAAAATCAGAATTGTAAAAATACGGTATATTATATAAATCTTTAACTTGATTCATATTTAAGAACTTCATAATTTAAAGGTATAATAATCCATCCTACTATTGATGATTAATAAAATTAATTTCAGCACAAAAGTAGGAAATTAACGTAACTTTATTGAGAATTATTCCTATTTTTTAATTATAATTTTTAAAATCAGAATTGTAAAAATACGGTATATTATATAAATCTTTAACTTGATTCATATTTAAGAACTTCATAATTTCATCCTCTATCTACCTGTAAATTTTGGCACCACCTTTCTGAATCACCCTGTATATAATTGGACATTATACTGTTCAATTTTCTTTTCTGTGAGTTAACTTTAATTTGTAAAAAACTAAAAATGTTCTTGTTAAACAAATTTTGAACTTTTTTCCTGCATTAGAGCTTGTTTCCTGATATAATATGCTATGTTTTGTTAATTCCATTGGGTTTGGTCTATCAACATAATAATTGAAAATTATAAAAATGGACACTATAAGTTTCTCTTCAAGTTTTTGGTAATATTAATGGACAACTATATTCTACTCATTGTCCCCAAAATTTCTATGAAGTTTTATAAAGATTCAACTGGGATCAATTTCTCTTTAGAAATGCAGAATAACCTTTAATTAAAATTTAGTATAAACACTCTTTAGTCCAGTGGTTCTCAACCATTGTGTTGCGGCACACTAGTGTGCTGCGAAACCTTTGAAGGTGTGCTGCGAAAAATTAAGAATGAATTGTATGTATGTAATTGTATGAAATATCATATATATTAATAGTGAAACGTGGTTGGCTGGATATTCCTTTTGCAGTTGAATCACTGTGTGATTCCTATAAATATGGCATCGTTAGAAAAATCTAACCTTCGAATTTCTGTTACGGCCAAAATTTTTTGTCATTATTTGTAATATAAAAGTTAAGGAATAAAAATTAAAATTATAGATTATTAAATTATTTAAATATATACAAAAAATAATTGCACTTTATTATTTTAAAATGAATAATTAATATGATAACATTGTATATTAACAGATAGCTAAATGAATAATTCATTAGCTATTTCTCATTATATATTCAAAATTTTGTTTTTAAAATATTTTTAAAAAATTATTATTTTTATTGTTTTAAAAAAAGTTGTTATTTTTATTTTGTCTGCATAAAAAATGTTTTTCTATCTATATATTATTTTATAAATGCTATAACATAGAAACCCAAAAATTTTTAATATAATCTTCTGGTGTATATAATAGTCTATCATTTTAAAAATGGTGACTGAATACATAATTTTTTTAACAGATTTGAATGAGATTTTGTACATTGATAGAATATATTAATTTTAAAACCCAGCTTGACCATGTGTACGAATTTTATAAAGTCATATTTATTACATTGTTATTTTGAATTAAAAATAGAGTTTTTTTTAAGTAAGTTAGCCCAATTTTTTGATTAATCATTCATATTATCCTTTCTATTCTTCCAGTTTAACTTATATATTTGTCATTGGAATTTTCTAAAATTAAAAGATTGAATTGGCCATTCTTGATTTATCCATTCTCTCCTCTTAAATATCTTTTATTTCATTACAATTAGAATAATAATCTGATTTGGATTATTTTCAATACACAAAATTTCCTAATGGATCCCAATAATATGTATTTCATTGACATAAGAAAATTTTTGAGAGATATTATGCTGATTATTTATTACAAGATAGATATATAGGTACAACAGATATAATTTATATTGTAAATTATTTTACTTTGTTCTAAAACACTTTTTTTATTTTTTTATCATAAAAGTTTTGGATTAAATTTTATTAATTAGAAAATTATAAAAACAATTATTAAACTATTATTTTCTGATTTATATAAAATTTCCATTGTATTTAGAAAAATTTCCTTTAAAATTTATTGTTATTTAGCATTATACAGAATTGCAGCATTTAATGTTATATCTTGTTACATTTGTATTTTAAATTATATGAAATACAGTAAAACCTGTTAAAATGACCACCTTGATACAGTGACCACATGGCTAAAGAGAGCAAATTTCAAAAATTAGTTTGTTTCCCATAGGATGTAATGCTATTTTTGTTCCGTATAGTGACCACCTGTCTAATGTGTATATTGACCATTCACTTTGGTAGTTTTAAGAAATTTTAACCTGCTGAAGTGACCAAGAAGATTAATTCTTGGTCACTTTAGCAGCATGGAGGAATTACTGTATTTTCCTTAGAATTTTTTCCAGTAGATAGAATTCTAAGGATTAGTATTCCATTAAAATTTTTCTGTTGTGATAAAATAGTCTGTTAAACAGTATATTAAAAAGTAAATATTATAATACTAGTGTATATGTACTTTTATGCAATATTTTAATTTTAGTTTGACTATGTTAAATGCATATATACAGGTTAGTATTAATTATAATGCAGTATACACTTTTTTTTAATGCAATTTCCAATTAGGGAGATTACTACGGGGTGGAGTCAGTTCCAACCATAAGCTGCACTCACACCCATGAAGAATGGGAATTGCTGGGCTGGGCTGGGCCCAGTACCCAAAAAAACTTTTCAGGAGATACCAGACCCAGGATGCAAACCTGGGTCCTCTTGCTGGCTCAGCTCTAAAAATCACTTATGTGGAATATAAATTCATTAATATAATTAGAATCATAAAATTTCTTTGATTGAAATATGCCACATCATAAGCTGAAATATATTAATATCATTTATATTTAAGTTTATGATATGGCATATTTGCATATTTACAATATGGCAAGTTTATGATATGGCAGACAGTGTTACCACTCTGCCATCCAGTCACACAGTATATGCTTGCTATATGACTTTGTTTGTCAGATGATGATATGTGCTATATGTTGTCATTATCACTTGACTGCAAGTTGATTATTTTAATTAATATAAATTTGCAGTTTGGATTAAACTTTTTTTTTTTTTTTTTTTTTGGGAAAAGGGGACAGTCACTGTCCTGTATAGTGACCACATGTGAAAAGTGACTAGTCAGGTCGCTCCCAAAGGGTGGTCACTTTAACAGGTTTCATTGTAATTCAAAATATAGTAATACTTGAATAAGAACAATTATAACAATATAATTGTTATAATTGTTCTTATTCAAGTATTAAATAAAAAGTAGTTTTCCATATCTTTAATTTATAAATTAAAGATATGGAAAACTACTTTCAAAACAAGGATTCACTATTATTGATTACAGCAGTATAAATGATTATTAATTATAAAAATTTGAATTAAAAGCTTAAAAGGTATTCTATAAATTGATATCAAATAGCATTCATCAAGTTCATATAATAAATGTAAAATGAAAATAAATTTTAGAATTCAGAAATTGTAATATACAGTGTGTCTCAAAAATCACCATCTATTTTGAGAAATAATAGAAATTTTAGAAAAACAACTATACAACACAAAAGTATATGTTAAACCAAAATCATATATGTTTAAATAAATGCATGAAATTAAATAGAGCAAAGTTTAGTTATTAGATCCTATGTGCTAACTATCAATGAATCTACTAATTTCAAAGTGATCAATTGTTTTGCAAAACACATTTTCACACATTTTAGGAGTGATTTTTTGAACTGCTTCCATAGCAATTCAGAATGAATTGCTTACAAATTTATTGATTATAAAGATCAGTAAGATTTCTAATTTTTCTGCAGTATATGTTAGATTTAATAAAACCCCAAGCAAAAAATCTAAGATAAATCTAAGTTTTAAGCACTTTAAATTATTTGAAATATTGTAATATGCATTTTGTTTTAGTATGCAAATACTTTGTCTTATAGTTGTTTTTTTTAAATTTCTATTATTTATTAAAATAGATGATGGTTTTTGGGACACCCTATATAATGTCTATATTATACAGAATCTAAAAGAATGACATTATTGGATATTTATTTGTAGCTTTAAGCATAATTAATGCAAATTTTTATATCACAAATAAAAAATTAAATAAGTTGGTTATTTAATTTTTTGAATTTTTAACAAATTCTTATATTAATGAAAATCTTATTTAATACTATTTTATATGTCTTTTTAAAAATCATATTTATATTGCTGTACTCATTATCATAGGTTCTTTTTTAGACTTTTTTTTCTAGAAGTGAGGTTTTCATACAAAACACTAGACTTTTATAACTATAAAAAGAATGGAAAATGGCTTGTCTTCAGATTAACTTTTGTTTGTGAATTATTTTGTAAATGTACATGTTGTATGTTTACAATAATTTTAAAAATGATTATGCTGCAATAAACTGTTAAATAACAATATAACTTTATAATATTTATTTATTATTATTTTCAAAAAATTACAAATTAAATTAATCATTATAAATTACATAGAATTGTTACGTCAAAAAATATTAAAACAAATTATGATTAAAACTGGAAAGATATGTTTATTAATTTTAAACAATTTGCAGGATAGGAAAGAAGCATAGTAATCAATAGCAAAATGATAATGATTTATATATTTCTCTGTTAATCCTGCAATATTAAAATGACTTAGAAATTGAAAATATAATGTAATATACTATATTTGAAAATTTTGTAATGTAGTATACATGCAGTCCCCAATTTACATAGGTTCATTAAAACCATATGTAAGTCAAAACATACGTATGTCAGAGCATATGTTATACAGACTATAATTTGTTCCACTTTGAGATAGCAGTGATGTCATGAAATGACGTCATCTAGTGGCTTAGCATACAATAGTGTATCCTTCTGCCATTAGATATCAAAGTATAAATAGCGCATTTTCAATAATTTATTCACTTTTTGGCTCATAAACTGTTGAATTAAAAAGTTTTCATTAATTAGCCGATAAATCTAAAGTCTTCATCATGTCTTTGATATTGTTATAAATACACTTTATAAAAATTTTAAAATTTATTAATGTTTTTTCCATTTTTTATTTATTTATTTAAATAATAATTTTCATGCACTCATGTTAAAAGTTATAATAGGAATGTAATTATGTACTTTTAAATAGCTTTATTATTTTTATTAATACTTAAGAATTGTTTTAATACTCTCACACTTTGATGAACTGTCAAAAAATTAATAGAATAATATCTAATACCATTTGGCTAATTCCTTATCAAAAGGGCCATTTTGGTCAACAAGCATTATTTGTACTACAATTTTATGGCAAATTTTCGATTTGTATAGAATTGATAATATACGAAAATCTCTTCATACAAAAATAGAGGTAATGGAGTAAGCGTTAAAGTAGGGGTGGGTAACCCCTGGCTCGCAGGCCACATGCAGCCCTTGAGCAAGATTTGACCGGCCCGTCACTAAATTTCTCTGTTGCACATTAATATGGCCCCCCGCATCGCACCAATACAGCGACCGCCTAGACTAGATGGTGCCATTAAATTCTTGAATATTCGAGATGCTTAGGCCACCCACTATATGAGGAGAAGCAGCTGTGATTCTCACCAATTTGCATTAAGATCAGTTGGGAAGTACAAAAGTTGGATTAGTAAGTTTTGATTGTTTTGAAAAATTTGAAAAAATTTCTGGTCCTAAAATATGTCCGAACCTTCAGGTAATAAATACAGAAAGGTTGATCAAGAAGGTCGTACCTTCCAGGAAAAGTGGACCCAAGAATATTTGTTTGTTATTTATAAGGACAAGCCAATTTGTCTGATATGTAATAAAGCCATCGCGGTTTTAAAAGAGTACAATTTAAAAAGACATTATACCATCAAACATTTTCAAAAATATGGATGTTTAACAGGGCAACTAAGAAGCGATAGAATCGAAAAGTTAAAAAAGAAATTAGCCGCTCAAGAAACTGTTTTACTAAAACGCAGTGAAGAAGCTGAGGATATCATTCGGATGAATTATGTTGTTAGTAAGAAACTGGTTGAACATTTGAAGTTGTTCTCAGAAGGCGAATTTATGAAAGAGTGCTTAATAGAAGTGGCAAATATCTTGTGTCCAGAAAAAAAGTAAAAAATTCGCAGAAGTTAGTTTATCCAGAAGAACAGTCACAAGACGAATAGGTGCACTGGCAGAAAACATAAAAGTAGCGCTTGACGAAATTGTGGAAAAATGTGTAGCATTTTCCATAGCATTATTACAAAAGCACTGATATTACTGATACAGTGCAACTAGCAATTTTTATTCGTGCAGTTGACCAAAATTTGAAAATAACAGAGATTTGTCACACTTTGAACCACGAAAGATACTACAAAGGAGAGAAGATATTTTTGAGAAATTGTTAATGTTTTTAGTGCTTTTAGACTGGACTGGGCAAAGTTAAGCGATGTCACTACAGATGGAGCTTCCGCAATGATAGGGAAAAATGTGGGAGTAGTGGGTAAAATAAAATCAGAATTGTCAAAGAGAAATATTGACATTAATAATTTGTTCACATTTCACTCTATCATTCGTCAAGAAAACCTCTGTGGTAAATCATTAAAATTCATGCACGTAATGGAGACAGTTGTTTCGTATGTAAATTTTATTAAATCAAGATGATTTGAATAACCAACAGTTACAGCAATTCCTGCAGGACTTGCTGGAATCAAATTACATATACTAATAATACAATTGTTTTCTGGAAACGTTTTCGGCCTACTATGGCCCTCCCAGCTGGTAATCTCAAGTGAGTGACCGGCTGAGGAGGGCCATAGTAGGCCAAAAACAATTGTAAACAATTTCCGGAAAACAATTGTATTATTAGTATATATAATAAATATTATATATATCTAATAATAAAATAGTGTATTTATCCTGCTTCAAGTGCTTGTTGTGATTTCTTGTATTTTCGGAAGCAGCAGAACTCAGTTGTTTATAGTTAAAATTATAGTTTCTCTAAAAAGACAAAATCCGCAAATGGTGCTATAATTTAACAAGGGCCACCATTTAATGATCCCCTGTATGAGAATGTCTGAAATCTGAATGTAATAAATAAGAATAAATATAATAATCTGTTAATAAAAATTTGTTGATAAATCTAAACTATTATTTAAAATATGTAGATAATAAAAATTTGTTGTTAAATCTAAATTATTATTTAAAATATTTAGGCGGCTGCCAAATTTTAAAATATTAAAATGTGTTCCTCAACAGAAAAAAGGTTGAGAATCACTGCTTTAGTCATTGATCTTAACCTTGATGACATGAGACTTATTACAAATAATGCTTTGAATGATGTTTTTAACTATTTCTTGAATATAGTTTCATTCAGAGTTTATTAATTAATATATTTGGATTATATAGCTGCATTGTACAAATCAACTATATAAATATTCTTATCTGTATATTATCTTCATTTCCCTACTATTATTATGAAAATATATTATTAAAAAACTTTTTCAATAGGATGTATATAGAAAAATTTTATAAGTAAGGATATTTGTAACTATAATTCATTATCCTTTTTCTTGGTATGGTTAATTTGACAAGAACATTTAATATAAATTATTTGTTTATCTGTTTAAGAGCTGTTTTTCTGTTGAGTTTATAACAAGTTTTTTTCAATCTAAATGAATGAAGATAATCATGAAAATGATTAAAAACATTATCTTGAAGATAGTATTTTTATATCTTTTTTTTTATTAAAGAAATTTTGTTATTTCACTAATATAACGGATCAAATATATAGTATATGTAAATTTGGTCTTTTAATACAAATAAATATACAATTTATAATAAATAACTAATGTGTAAAATTTAAAAGATAACAATCTATCTTCATTTTTATTGTACAATAAGAGGATTAAATACTGTTATACTAAATTAAAATTTAAATATATACAATGGAAAAATTAGATGTGTATAGAAATGCATATAGTATGATGACTACAGCTGACTGAGAGGTACACTTTGCAGTTGGCATTTTATGGTCTTTACGCACATATTTTCTAATTTTTCTATTATATATATTTTAATTAAGTTTTTTAATTTATTACAGTTGTATACACTCCTCTTTTTTATGCAATGAAATTGAAGATGGATTGGTATTCTGAAAACGTTCTTTTAAATTCTGGACATTATTAATTTTGTAAGCTGAATATTTATTTGTGTTTTAATCCATTCAGTGCCTTTACCTTAAATAGATGACATGTTTTTTAACAAAAAATGATAAAAAAACAATATAAATAAAATTCAATCTTGAATTACATGGTAGAGCTATTGCAGAGTGGTTTTTTGCCTTTATTGGGTGGCAGTACGTGCTTCTGATGATAGGTCCTAAATTTTCTGATTGCCGAAATTTCTTTTTAAATTCCATTCTAAAGATAGAAAATGTGAATGGATTATATTTGTAGAATCCAGACAATTTTTGATTGAATGTTATTGATTCTGTTTTCTATCCTATTATATTTTAGTAATCTTATTTTGATTTTGGGATGAGATAAATTTATTTTTGAAATTTTAAAACATGGAATTTTACTACGATGAACTAAAATTCATAAAATTAAAAAAATTTTGCCAATAATATAAAAATTTTGGTTAATTCTGTTAAAATATAGAATATTTTTATTTATTTGGTCATTTATTGCTTTACTTTTACAGATAATTTAGTAAAATATGAGAAAATCCTAATGTAAACAACACCAGACACTTTTATTATTTTATTGCAGCCAAACCTACTTTACTGATCTGCATGTGGTATTGTATGTAGTGTCACCAAAGTATCTCAAGGCCAATTAGAGTAAAGTAGAAATGTTATAGCTGTTTATGTAGGATTATGGACTATTTTCATATACAGGAATACCTCGATTATCTAGTTTAAAAATTCAAAAAGTTTATATACAGGAATACCTCGATTATCGCAGTTAATGTTGCCACGAAAAATACTGCAATAATACGATTTACGATAATCAGAAATAATGCATGTAAAATGGGTGATCATTGCCAAGGATTTTTCAAATATGTTAATGTTGCCACGAAAAATACTGCAATAATCGAATCCACGATAATTGGGATAAATGATGCTGTGAAATAATGATCACTGCCAAGGATTTTTCAAATATATTAATTAAATTTTATGTATAAGGTAAAAAACGAAATGTGTTGAGCGTGCTAATCTTCTAAGTTGATCATCACTCTACGTTTCTTCTTGATAGCTGTAGCTTTGATAGTATCCTTTTGTCTCTTTAGCATTCACTGTAGGGGTAAATAAGAGAGAAATAAATATCCACATGTACTTCAAGTAGAGGTCGATAGTTACTTGTGAATGGTGAGCAGGCACTATCGGATAAAAACAAAGCGCTGCTTGAGAGTGGCGACTCAAACTAAATGTAATTCTGATTGCATATGTAGTGGGCTATTCAAATTAAATGTAATTCTGGTTGCATATGTAGTGGGCTACATCTCGCCGAACTAAATGTAATTCTGGTTGCATATGTAGTGGGCTACATCTTGCGTCCGCGATAATTCGAATTTTGGTATCAAATTATAAACCGCGATAAATCGAGAATTGTATCAAATTATAAACCGCGATAAATTGAGAATCGCAATAATCGAAACTGCGATAATTGAGGTATTCCTGTATTCAGTTCCAGATATTCATGACACCTTTCAACGTGGACGTGGAGCAAGTAGAAATGTCACTTTAAATGGAATTACTTGAACTCCAGGTAAATGATGTTCTGAAAAGTCAGTTTCATGAGGTATCTCTGCAAGATTTTCACGAGACACATATTTCAAAAGATAATATTCCAAATCTAATTAATTTTATATGTAAAATGATGTCCCTCTACAGCAGTACTTATTGCTGTGAGCAATTTTTTCAAAAATGAATTTCACGAAATCAAAAAACAGATCAAGTATTATTGATACTAATTTGGAAAGCTCCTTATGTATAGCAACAACATCACTTTCACCAGATATTGAACTTCTTGCAAAAGAAAGGCAATCCCAAGTTTCTCATTAGTTAGAGTTGCAACATTATATTATTTTATTATATGTAATACCAGTGGGCAACCTCCGGCCCGCGGGCCACGTTATTTTATTATATCTAATATCAACCTATGCTTACATATCTGTACCTTCTCTTTTTTAAATAAATACTATTATCATCAGTTTACATATCTGTACCTTCTCTTTTTTAAATAAATACTATTATTATCAACTGTTTTTGTTTTGGCTTGAACCGCTCTTCCGATCTATATCTAATACCAACGCTATGTATACTTATTCACATTATTTTATTATATGTAATACCAACGCTATGTATACTTACATCAGCCACATTATTTTATTATATCTAATACCAATGCTATGTACTTACATATCTGTATTTATTATATCTAATACCAATGCTCTCTTTTTTAAATAAATACTATTATTATCAATTGTTTTTGTTTTGGCTCGTGGTATTATATCTAATACCAACGTTATGTATACTTACATATCTGTACTTTCTCTCTTTTTTTAAATAACGCTATGTATACTTACATATCTGTACCTTCTCTTTTTTAAAAAAATTCTATATCAATTGTTTTTGTTTTGGCCTGTGGCCCACCATAAATTTTTCTATACAATTTGTTTTTGTTTTGGCCTGTGGCCCACCATAAATTTTTCTATATGGCCCTTTGGCCCGTGGCCCACCATAAATTTTTCTATACAGCCCCCTACAAAAATGCCTGTGGCCCACCATAAATTTTTCTATACAGCCCCCTACAAAAAAAGGTTGCCCATCCCTACGCTAAAGTGTTGTTCTCGATAATGTCGTCAGTAAGATATTATCAGCATTTATGTCTATCAGTAGATGACTTATGGTGAGGCATTCATTATGGAATAAATATTGGTGTGCTTTCATGTGAATGGCAGATTTAATAAAATCATCATATCTACTTAAACAATCTTTCACAACTTTTCAAAGACTTGTTTGGTATGAATACTGTGCCTTCATTTTCTTCCTGTTTCTGTAAACAGTCTTTACCAAGAAGCTGGTTAATTCTGCCACCAAATCTATGATATAAATTGTAAATTTATTCAGATTCAGTTCTACCCAGGTTCTACCAATCTGCCATAAATGTTAAGTATAATTTGCTTCACTTGACTATGAAGAATCTTTCCTCTCACATTATTCTTTATGTAAGAACAAAATGCCATCTTACTTTTAGAATAATTTTGAATACCAATATTCTCGATTACAAAATGTTTTATTTTTTTTATTTCGTCTTTTTCTACCCTCAGATTTTTTATTATATTGAGGGTAAAAATACAAATTACGATTGCAGCGAGATTTTGAAACTTTATACATGAAGGAATTCTGATCAATATTTTTTCTCGCGGACGAACTATAACCGCTTCACTTGTGACATCACTGCTGCTATCTCAAAGTGGAACAGACTATAGTTATAATACTGTAAAACTAAAAATAATTATATTAAAGAATAAGCATGTAAATCATGTGGGAAAACAGTCACTCACCAACTTAGAGGATCTGGATTCAATTCCTGATTCAATATCACCTTCAGTTTTTTGGATGGATCCAAGTTTGGATCAGCTTATTTTTCAAAAATAATTTTATGTATATATGGATCTACATAAGTTGGAGATTGCCTGTAAAATGCAAGATACTATAAATTTTATATCTTTTGAAATTCTACTATTTTGGAGTCCATTGTATTTGCAGTACTATTATAAATGATATTATAAAATTAGATTTGAATAAACTATTAAATTATTCCTTATTACTATTTCTTTATAATCTTTTTATAGCTGTATTAGAAATTTTCCAACTTTTATTACAAAGATATTTTTTAATTGATTCTTTTGCTTTTTATTCTGTTTTAATATCTTTTTATACCTAAGAATGTATGCATGTTATAAATGTATTGCTTTAATGTTGGAATGATAAAGTTCAAAGTAAAATAAATTAATGGGTTTAATTTATAGTTTAAAATTTCTTTCTACTTTTAAATTGGGGTTATATTGGCATGTACTATAAATTTAGGTCTATGGTATCCACTTGAGCCTCTGACTTCCTTTTCCTTTCTTTTCTTTTTCCTTCCCCATTGCATAGTTTTCCGTCACCATCCATCAAGCTGTTCCAATAGCTGTGAAGACTTTCCGAACTGAATTAATCCTTGAACAAGTTCCTGTATATGAAAGAAAGACTGTCTATCATACTGAATCCTCCATTAAAACAGTGAAAAGCTGTGAAGTAGAAGATTATAACTCAGAAACTAAACAAATGTCAACAGTAATTATGCAACATTCAAATGGTATTAATCAGTTAGAAAGCTCAGCATCTTTCAGCAACAGCCATGCATCACCAAATGATACTGGATATACATTTGATAAATCTTTAACATTTTCAGAAATTAAAAGTTCAAAAAAACTTGAAAAATTAGATCAATCAACAAATACAGAACATATAATTTCAATGAGAGCAATTTTAAATTCAGAAACAGGGGAAAAACTAACACTTCATGAAGCAATAAAATATAATATAATTAATTTGAAAACAGGACAATATTTAGATGTAATTACTGGAAAACAAATGAGTTTACATAATGCAGTTATACATGATTTTATAGATATTGAATTTGCAGATTGTTTAACAGAAATGTGTGGTATTATTGATCCAAAAACAGGTATAGAATTAACTCTAATAGAAGCAATACAAAAATGCCTTTATGATCCAGAAAATGGAGTATTCCTTGATCCAAAAAAAGGAAATCCTTTAAGTTTAGATGAAGCTGTTAGTCTGGGAATAATAAAAGAAGAAAAACTTAAAAATCTTATGAAATTACATATTATAAAAATCTCTAAACTTTCACTAATTGATGCTATACAAAAACAATTACTTAATCCAAAAACAGGAATATTTACAGATCCAGAGACTCATAAACAATTATCCTTGATAGAAGCATTTAAATTTAATTTTCTTGATAGTTCATTTAATTATATAAATGAAGGTGAAATATCATTAATTGAAGCCATTAATAAAGGTCTAATTGATGAAAATTCTGGTCAATTAATTGACAAAGTATCTGGTGAAAGATATTATATTGATGAAGCAATTGATAGAAAAATTTTGCAGTCTCATAAACAAGAAGTTTACAATTTAAAAACTGAAGAATTTATATCAATTAAAACTGCCATATCACAGGGCATTTTAGATGTAAGATTGGGTAAATATGTTGATTTAAAAACTGAGAAAAACTTCAGTTTTTTAGAGGCACATAAAATGCAATTAATTGTTAATCCTTTAAATTTAAAAGAGATTGTTGAATATAATTTGATAAATAAAAATAATTTGATTATTCATCCTATTACCCATATTGAATTAACAGTTCTTGAAGCAATTGCAAAGGGTATATTGGATATTCATATTAAAAATATTATTTCAAATCAAAATCAAGATTTGATTAATCTTCCTGAAGCTATGGAACAAGGAATAATTACATCAGATGGAAATTTCTGCAATTCAGTAACTGGAGAAATTATGACATTAAAAGAAGCAGTTGAAAAAGAATTTATTCTCTCTGTATCTCAAAAAATAGTGTTTGATATTGAAGGTATCAAAGATTCACAAATTTCAGAATTCATCAGTTTTAATAAAGCTATTAAAAAAAAAATAATCAATAAAAATTTAAATATATTCCATGATATTTCCACTAATAAATCTATGACATTATTAGAAGCAGCTCAGCAACAACTAATTCAGCCACAACTTTACCAACTACTTACTAAGAAAATTGGAATAACAGATGATAAAGAGAATGAATTAACAGTTGTTGAAGCTGTCTATAGAGATTTACTTGATTCTAATATAGGTAAAATAAGAGAACCAGGAACAAAAAAATTCCTTTCTTTATCAGAAGCTGCAAATAAAAATTTAATAACACTAGAAGGAGTTACAATATTAAGAAGTCTCTTAAATATTTCAGTTTTTGAGAAAACTATAACTAATAACACTAAAAAATTTTTAACAGTGTACACACAGTCCATTAATTGTGGAACAAAAGTAACTTTTCAAGAAGCTATGAAAGAGGGTCTTATTGATGAAACTTATGGCACATTCAGAGAACCAATATCAGGTAAAATCATACCATTGGAAGAGGCAATTAACAGTGGACTTTTAGGATTAACTTCTGAATGGCCAAGTATTGATTATTCACAGAAAAAAATAACTGAAACACTAGAATTTACTTTTCAAATCCCATCGTATGGTACTGAAGAGATAATGAAAAATATTGAAGAAACAAATATAGAAGATCAGTCTTTCTCTGTAAAGACTATATCCAGCTTAGAAAAATTTACTGAAAATTCAGCATTTAAAAATGAATTATTTGAAAAGCAGTTTAAGACTGAATTAGATTCTAAGGAATCAAATTTTAAAAATAATGAAAATGGATATCAGAAATCCAAATCTCTCACATATGAATATAATCAGCAAACAGATATGCCTTTGGGAGGTTGGTTTCTTAAAGAAGCAATAGAAAATGGAATGTTTGATTGTGAAACAGGTCTATTTACTATTCTTGGAACTGATAGATTAGTTTCTTTTGAAGAAACAATAAGAATGGAAATTATAAATCCAAATTCAGTAAATGTTGTTGACCCAATAACTAAAAATATTATTTCTGTAATCAAGTCATTAGAAAAAAATATTTTGAATTCAACAGGACATTACACAGATGAAAAGAATGGAATTCAGCTATCAATGAAAGAAGGAATTGAACAAAATTTAATTTTTCTAGAAAATAGAATGGAAATTGACATGCCAATAAATAGGAAAAATTTTAATTTAATTACTTTGTCAAAAAAAATAAATAATGTTACAGACAAATCTAGTATCAATAGAAAACCAGGTGAAACTCAGTTACTTTTTTCTGAGATCACAAGTTTTTCAAATGTAAATAAATCTGAAAAAATATCTTCTGTAAATGCAAATGATATTATAAGAATAGCTCCTGATATATATTATGATCCCACTTCTGGTAAAATTATTAACTCTGTTACTGGAAAAAGTACTAATATTGTAAATGCAATTCAATCTGGAATGATTAAATCAAATCAAATAAGAGTAAAAGATATAAATACTGGAAATTCACTGTCATATGAAGAAGCAGTTGAGAGATTTATTATTAATGAAAACACCAACAAATATATAAACAATAAAACTGGAGAATCAATATTTATATCTGAAGCTTTGAAATGTGGATTAATATATTTTTTAACAATCTATAGTAACATACAAAACTCAGAAGTTAAAATAGATTCAGATAATGTCCAAGAAACTGTTCCTATGTTTACAGAAGAATTTCAAAAACAACAGTTATGCACAACACAAGAATTAATTCCTAAATTTAAAATATCAAGTGAACAGCATCCAGAAACAAATATTTTACAGAATTCAGAAAACAAAAAAATATTAGAACCAGGAATTAATCAGTTAACTCCAGTGATAGATGATTCAGATAAATTTGCAAAAAAATTCAATTATGATATCAAAGAAAATCCATATAAAACTGATAATTTATTTTCAAGAGCAAAAGGATTTATTGAACCACGATTTGAAGTGATAATTGGTAAAGCTAAATCAGTTGAATCACCTAAACAGACTGCTGTTCTGCAGAAAGTCAGAAGACAAGTTATGAAACCGAAAGAAGCAGTAAAACAAGGATTATTAGATGAAACAACAGCAGATGTATTGTGTGAATTAAAAAACTTTAAGACATCAGATGGAAAAAGCATATCATTAGAAGATGCTGTGAAATCCAATTTAATTAATGGAAATGAAGGCATTATCATTGATCCTTTGAAAAATGCAAAAGTAACTATCCAAGAAGCTCTTGATCTTGGAATTCTTGATCCCGAAAATGGAAATATTATGGTTCCTGTGGGCCGATCATTAAGTCTACCAGAAACAATGGTCCAAGGTTTGATTCAGCCAAATTCATTAAAAATCATACATCCTGAAGTTGGTATAATTTTAACTCTGCAAGATGCCATTCTCTGTGATATCATCAATCCCTTTTCATTAGTTTTTGAACCAATTAATGGAAAAAATATAACATTACAAGAAGCAATAAATAAAGGAATTGTTGATTCTGTAACAGCTGAAGTTCATTTGCCAAATGGATCAATAAGTATAATTGATGCTACAAAAGATATTTTAAATTATTACTTTCCTGTAAATGAAACTAATAAAATGCCTTTGCTAGCATTGACATTTCCTGTTTCTTTACAACATAGATTAATAGATACAAAAACCAAGCAATATATACATCCAGTTTCTAAAGAACAAATTTATATTGGAGATGCTATAGATTTAGGCCTGATAATGTCAATTCCTATTCCTCCAATTGCTGATAGTATAAATATAATAGAAGCCTTAGATAAAAATTTGATAGATCAAATTTCTCTTACGATGATCCATCCTAAAACTGGTCAAATTATTTCAGTAAGCAATGCTGTTGAATCAGGTTTATTACAAATAACAACTCATCCAATTTCAGTAAAGAATATAAAACCACTTTCATTTAAAGAGGCTTTTAAAAGAAATTTAATTAATTTGTCAGAATGTAAATACATTGATGATAAAACAGGAAAATCAATATCAATCTCTGAAGCAATTATAAAAGGATATTTAACATCAGATGATAGCAGATTAAAAGGAAAATATTCTTTAAGTGAATCATTTAATTTATTGTATGATGAAAAAACTGATATGTTCAAGAATCCTCATACAGGAGAATTTGTTCCATTTGATAATATCATTCAAGAAAATTTAATTGATCTTGATTGTATGGTATATAATACTTCAAACTGTGAAATTATAACAACTAAACAAGCATTTGAAAATGGAATAATAGATATTAAAACTTTAAATTTTGTTGATATCAATTTAAATCAGGAAGTTCCATTAAAAACAGCAATAGAAATGGGAATATTAGCAATTATTGATATTTCAGCTTTATCTAATGATGCAATAATTAAAGATACAGTTGAAATTCAAAATAATGTTACATCATTGTCACTTTCTTCTAAGCAATTTGAGGCAAAACATTCAAAAATTCATTTTCCATTTTCAGTTACAATAGGTCAACATGTACATTTGAGAAAATTAGTAGAATTGGAAATAATAAATCTTCATAAATGTTTATTAATTTTTCAAAAAGAAAATAAGAAAATGACAGTAGAAGATGCTCTAAAATCTGGTAATGCAATTTTAGATGATATAGTAGAAGTGTGTACACTTACAGAATTAATTCTAATTAAGTCACATTGGACACAAGAAGAAGAAAAAAAAGAGACTAATTTGATTACAAAAACTTTAACTCTTCAAAAAGCAATAGAAAATAAATTATTCAACACAGAAACTGTTGCATTTAAGCATCCTATATCCAGAGAAAGCATTGAATTTTTTAAAGCACTTACAGCAGGCTATATAGATACATCATCAATCAATGTTTATGATCCTAAGTTGAAGGATCTATTAAATTTCAAAGAAGCAATGAATTCAAATCTGATCAATTTATCAACTAATACTTATATTAATCCTATTACAAATCAAGAATTAACTCTTGAGACTGCTTTTAAAAAAGGCTTAATTGTAATACATCGACAACCATTTTCATTAGAAGCAATAATTAAACAGAATTTATATAATCCAAATACTGGCATAATTGAAGATCCTGTTACAAATCAGCAACATAATATTGATCAAGCTGTTAAAAAAGGTTTAATTGATGCCTTTATGACAGAAATAAAAGATACAAAAGCAAATAATATAATTTCATTAGATGAGGCATTAGAAACACGTTTAATTATTTCTAAATCAGGTAAATTAAAAGACACAGCTGAAGGTATACAATATACTTTAGATATTGCTTTAGAAAAAGGATTAATTATAACAAATCAGATTCAATTAACACTTATAGATGCAATAAATAAAGGGCTTTACAATCCATCTACAGGTTTATTCTTAAATCCTGCTACAGGAAAAAAAATTAATTTAGCAGAAAGTATAAATATTGGATTTATTGACAATGGTTCAGTTAAAATAAAAGATACAAAACAAGGAAATTTAATTACATTAGAAACCTCTATATGTATAGGTTTATTAGATGCAATTCAAGGTATATTAAAATATCCTCAAATAATGACATTAGATATTGCATTAGTAAAAGGTTTCCTTATAACTACAAGACATCCATGGACTCTTCAAGAAGCTCTTGAGCACCAAATGTATAATGCCGAAACTGGGCTCATGATTGATATTCAAAATGGCAAGAAAATTACTTTGGAAGAATGCATATATCAAGGATATATTGATAAGAATGCTTTAACTGTTAAAGATCCAAGATCAGATAATATTTTAACTTTATCTGAATCAATTCAAATTGGACTTATTGATCCAAAATTAGGAATTATTATAGATCCAGTAATTGGATCAGAAATAAACTTTTATGATGCAGTGGAGAGAGGTTTGATTTTATCTGCAAAAAGAAGATATTCTCTTCCAGAAGCAATTTACAAAGGCTTTTATAATTTAAAAACTGGATATTTTATTAATCCTTTATCTCAAGAAAGAATGTCAACAGATAAAGCTATTAGAAGTGGTTTGATTGATTCTAATTCTACTCTTGTAATAAATGAGAATGATGGATCTTTGTTAACATTTGATCAAGCAATTCAACAAAATATTATTGATATTATAGATGGAAAGTTTATTTCTAATAGAATGGGCAAAAACTTTAATTTTTATGATGCTTTTGATCGGGGATTATTGATTGATTTAAGACGGCCACTAACTTTAAAAGATGCCATACAGAAAGGTTTGTATGATGAAAGAACTGGTAAATTTCTTGATCCTGATACAGGAAATTACATAACTTTAAAACAAGCTCTTGAAAAAAATTTATTAGATGCAGAATCTGTTCATGTAAAAGATACTAAGAGTGGTTTTCTGAAAAAAATCTCTCTTCTTACTGCAATAGAATATGGCGTAATAAATAATGAAACAGGGAAACTTATTCTTCAAGATGAAACTGAAGTATCACTTCCAATTGCTTTTGAGTTAGGTCTAATAATTGAAAGTAAGATGGCAATATCATTACAGAAAGCAATCAAACAGGGTTTATATATGGAAGAAACTGGAAAATTTATTGATTCAAATACTGGACAAAATGTTACTCTTCATGAAGCTATTAGACGCTCTATTATTAATTCTTCTTTACCTTGTTATTGGGACCCTTTATCCGAAAGAATTCTTTTATTAATTGAAACAATTAGAGCTGGAATTATAGATCGAAGAGAAGGAACTTTTCAAGAGCCTAATAATAGTCAATGTATTCCTCTCAATGTAGCTTTGAAGCGTGGCTATATAATTGATATTGAAAGTCCATTTAGTTTATATGAAGCTGTGGTTGTTGGTTTGTATAATCCTGTAAGTGGAAAAATTATACATCCCACTAATGGGAGATACTTAACATTAGAAGAAGCAATAATAGAAAATGTTATTAATGTACAAACATCATATGTGAAAAATATACATACTAATCAATATATGCTATTATCTGTAGCAATTAATACTAATCTTATAGATGCAGAGGTTGGAAAATATGTAATTCCTAATTCTTCTAAAACATTATCATTCAATGAAGCTGTTCAAGAAGGTATTATAGTTATGTCTAAAAAACCAATGAGTTTAGAAGAAGCATTTAAAATGAAATTATTTGATACAACAACAGGAAAATTTGTAGCTTTAGAAATTAATGATCAACTTGATATTTGTAAAGCTATTGAGCAGGGCTTAATTGATCCATCTACTGCATCCTTTAAAAATGCATTTACAGGTCAGTTACAATCATTTGGAAGTGCCATAGAAGATGGGATTATAAATGTTTCTAAAGGTACAATTAGAGATGAAAAAAATAATCAGGTAATTTCACTATTACAAGCATATCAAACTGGATTAATCATTAAAGCTGAAAAACCAGTTTCATTTCAACAAGCATTAAAACATGGTTCTATTGATCTTGTTAAAGGAGCATTTAAAGATCCTAAAACAATGATTGAATATACTTTAGAAGAAGCAATAAAAAATGAAATGATAAATCCAGATTCTGCTGTTGTTAAAGATCCAGTGTCAGGAAGATTCAAAACTTTAAAGACTGCAATTAAAGAAAATCTTATTGATATTAAACGAAAAGTTATGATTCATCCATTTATTGGAAAGATTCAAAGTTTAACAATTATGTTTGATCAAGGTACTCTCATTTTTTTACATGAACCATTAAGTTTTGATCAAGCCATTGAAAAAGGAGTATTAAATATAATTACAGGACAATTTCAAACTCAAGAATTAAATGAACCCATTACTTTAAAAGAAGCAGTTTTATTAGGTTATATTGATTCAGATACAGTTGTTGTAAAAGATACTAAATCAAGAAAAATATTAAAATTTCCAGAAGCTTTTGATTTAAATATTATTGATCCAGAAAAAGGGAGTGTATTGAATTCAGTCACCAATCATTTATTAACAATAAATGATGCTTTAATTAAAGGTTTAATTTTAACAATTAAGAGACCATTTACTTTGCTTGAGGCATTGGAATATAAATTATATAATTCACAAACAGGGTTATTTCTTAATCCATTTAATAATTTAACTTTCACATTCCAAGAAGCAATTACTTCAAATCTTATTGATCCAACTACTACTCTCATACGAGACAATCATAGTGGAAAAATAATGACAATTCATCAAGCTCTTGAAATTGATCATCTTGATGGTGAAGCTGGCTTTTTGATTGATTTTCATACCAAGAAGCGTATTAATCTTCTTCATGCTCTACGTGATGGTCTACTGATTGCGGCAGAAAAAAGGGTAAGATTTCCGAAGATTCTGTAATGCATGGTAAAATTTATTCTGCTGCATTTTTTCCTAATGAATATATAAATATTATTTTGTTAATTTTTTTTAACATTTAAGAAAAATTTTAAAATTTAGAATCTAAAAGAATTTTAATTTGTGAATTTTATTATTGAAAATTATTTATTTATATTTACTCTACTAATATTGCATGAAAATATAAACTTGTAATAACATAACTGAATCCTTGGCTTCATTCAAAACTGGTGATAGATGGCAAATCAGAATACTATTAAAATTTATTTTTATTAGTCAGAAGCATGCAATTTTTAAAGCTTTGTGAAGGTGTTGCTGGTTTTATGCAGTTTGCCTGTTATAAAGTCATGGTATCACTATTTTGCATTTGTTCATTGTTTGTTTATGCTATTTGTAACAACTTGTAAGCTGTGAATTTTTGTTATATGTATTTGTGCATGAAGCTATTTTAAAGTTTTATAATATTATTATTGTTATTTTTATTATATGGCATTGGTAAGTAAAATTAAATAAGTGTTTTTTATTAAAAATTTTAAATTTACTTCAAATATAGATATTTAAATAAATATTGAATAATTATTTAAACATTTTTTATTATTATTTTTAGATTGCTGTAGAAGAAAAATATAAATTATGTGGTGATAGTATTTCTAAATTACTATCATGGGTAGAAAATACTGAATTACAGATATCTGATTTAGGTCTTGTAAAAGAAGTTACCGAAGAGTTACATCATCAAATCAATAATGCAAAGGTTGTTGTTAAATTTTTAAATTATGTTTAATATTAATTTCAAAATTTTGAATATTTATTATTTATAAATGAATAAAATCCCATTGCATCTAGAATAACATTTGTTGGAAATATTAATGATTTAGACCAGCGGTTCTCAATCTTTTCATAAATGCGTACCACCAAACTCAAAAATTCAAAAATTTCAGTATCACCAACAAAAATATGCCTCGTATACAAATAGGAAGTCAAGATTTTACACATACCACCAGTGGTACACGTATCATAGGTTGAGAACCGTTAATTTAGACCAAGGGTTCTTAACTGGGGTATCCATACTTCTTGGGGGTATGGAAACCAAATGCTGGGAGTATGGGACTTGATCTCTAAAGTACAGTAAATTCAAGCACATTCAAGCTGTCGATATATTTGGAAGTCATACTGGTAACTAATATAAAGAAAGGTGATGATTATTTCGACAGTCAAGTAAAAGAGATATGGGACCATTAGACAATCCATTGAGGGTCTGGAGCAGCGATTCTCAACCTTTTATCTGTTGAGGAACACATTTTAATATTTTAAAATTTGGCGGCACACCTAAATATTTTAAATAACAATTTAGATTTAACAACAAATTTTTATTAACAGATTTTTGTATTTAATCTTATTTATTACATTCAGATTACAGACATGTATGAAAGAAAAATAAGTTTGTGCTCGTACAAGATTATTAAATGGAGGTCATTATTAAGTTATAGCGTCACATATGGATTTTGTCTTTTTAAGAGAAACTATAATTTTAATTTAATTTTTATTCCTTAACTTTTAAATTATGAGTAATGACAAAAAAATTTTGGCTGTTGCAGAAATTTCGAGGATTATATTTTTCTAACGATACCCTACTTATAGGAACCGGTACAGTAGTTTGACTGCCAAAGGGATATCCAGCCAACCACATTTCACTATTAATATATAGGATTCATACAATTATATACATACAATTCTTATACATACATACAATTCATTCTGAATTTTTCACGGCACACTGTCAAAGGTTTGGCAGCACACTAGTGTGCTGTGGAACAGTGGTTGAGAACCACTGGTCTGGAGTCATCAAAAGGTTATTAACATTCCCTGATTTAGACTAACATGAATCTTCATCAAAGTAATATGCTGGCAAACTGAAACTTATATTACTTTGGAATTTTTAAGTTTTCATTTACAATAATGAATATGTTTAACATTGAAAATTATTGTTTTTACATATATAGTATATAGTAACTTTATCAAAATGAATAAAATTCAATGACTTATCAAGTACAATTTAGGTTTTTATATGAGAGTTTTTAAATTTGTATATAATAATCCCTAAAATCATTTGTTGTTCCAAAACAGGTAACATTATTTGATATGATATAAATTGATTCAAATTTTCCCATAAAAATAATGTTAAAATGCAGTGATTGATTCCAGACAAAAACTTTTATCAAATAAATCAGATATACTTAAATTTTGTATTTATGAAAGATTTACAAAAAATATGAAATTTGACAAATCATATGACAATTTAGCAAAGAAGTGAATTTCTTTCTTGAACTATAGCCAGGTACCTGGATAATTACTAACATTTAATTATGAAAATTGTGATAAACTGATCCTTAACCATGGCTTAAGTAAACAAGTGTTGAATTTTCAAGACAAATTCTCCTAAAAGCAGCATGTGTCCTCTTTATTCCTTTCCTTGTTGTTGTTTGTTGCTTGTTCAAATCTAAATCCTCAATCAGTTTTGTAATTGTCATAATATAATATGCTGGCTTAGATTAAAATCAATTTCTTTAAGTATGCTTTGCTTTCACATTTCAATAGATTCTTCAGTTTGAGATCCTATTATAAGAATTCAGCATCTTGAAAACATCTTCAGATATAATTTTCAAATAAAAAAAAAAAGATACAGGTTTCCACTGCTTTACAAAGGTTCATTTATGTCATTTTGCTTTTACAAAAAAACCTATATTAGTACTTGTTTTCATTAAACAAAAGAAATCAGAAGAGAATTTTCACTTTTACAAAAAAAGGTGAAATATGAAAATAGTGTTCAACACATGTTTGTTAGGCAACAAGGCACACTTTGAGCAATAAGACTGACACCATCAAGCTCTTTCCTTGAGAACTACACTCAGCATTAAGCCACCATAACTTTGAACTGTGTCTGTGAGCATCGTATTTTATTCTTGATTTTATTTTATACATCTGTTCACAAGATAGGTACTAAGGTATTAGAAAAGCTTAATAGAGCTCATAATGGTTGTTTCATAGTGTAAAACTGGACATATAACATACCATATAATACATAAAACTGGTTTTATGTGTTATTTGGTATGATTTGTTGGCTTATTTTTGTGTCTGAGTTGGGTTAGATTAGATTAAATTAATTAAACTGCCATATCACAGATGGGATATACTTTATCTGGTGGCAACTTTTAGAGCCTCCACATACTGTTCAATACCCATGATGAGGTCAACTGGAAGATTGAAACATAGTTTCAATGAGCCAGACTCAGATACCTCTTGAAAAACTGAAGTTGTAGGATCCAGAATTGAAGCCAGATCTCTCAGATAGAAAGCACTGCTTTATCATGTAGCCATATAGCCAACTTTTTGAGTTTGGGAATAGTCAAAAAATTTTTCCCTTATAAATGAATAGTTAATTGCTTCTTCATTTTATGATCTTTCAGTTTATAAAAGGTTTCATAAGAATGATCAACTTTCATAAAGCAGGGAAACTTGTATAACTTCCATAAGAAGTTTTTGTTGCCTAGGCAACACAAGAACATATGGCACAAACTGACTGAATTATGATGATTTCCTGTGATGAAGGTATAATTTATTCACTGTTCATCTTGTAAGAGACATTAAATGGTGTTCTCTCTTTTCTAGTAATAGATTTGTCACACTTCTGATAGAATTCTTTTTCTCTTATCTCATAAATTCCCCTATTCTTTTCATTTCATGATTAGTGTTTGTGCTCGAGATTCCTATCTCAAGAAATCATCAGATTTGCAAGAAAATTTCATTCTCGATTCTCAAGAATTTTTTATTATTATTATTTCGGGATTCCTGATTCTCAAGAAAAATTCTTATAAATCTCAAGAATTAAAAAAAATTCTGTGAATTTATATCCTAAAAATTTCATAGCAATAAATTAATTATTTTAGCCCTCTTTTGACTATGCAACATCTTCAAGTCAATAAACTAAGCATATAAGTCATATGATTTATTTGCGTCACTTCTACTAACTTTATATTTGAAAAAGAAAATTATCTGAAACTAATCACAAAATAGTATTTAAAAGAAGCATATAAATCTAAAATAATGCATAGATCAATAAATTGTATAAAAATTGTTCATTTTATTGCAATCTTAAAGATTTCTATTATTGTAGACCTGCCATGTTATGCTGTAGGCAGATTTGTGTAGATTTTTTTTTGTCAACAGATGATGCCACATTCCATTCTGGAAGAATACTATGTGGTGGGGCAAAACAAGTCCTTCCACAAACTGCCCACCCCTGCATAGGGGTAATCTGGATTGTGGAGAATGGGGATCAGTGGGCCAGGCCTAGATCCCATGATAAATATTTTCAAGGGGTGGGACCCGAGACTCGAACTCAGATCCTCCAGAGTGGAAAGCCAAAGCATTTCAATGTGGCCAATTCGGCCGACTGTGTAGATGTTTATATAACAAAGCCAAAACAAATATCTGGTTTTTACCCCCATTCAGCAGTTCACCAAGGTAACATTGACGTCTAATATTGTCTATGGTAAATAGGGGACAGTGTGATCTGATATATTGTATCAGAGGCTATGAGTGAATAGCCCTATGAGTGAATATATTTATGCTAGCCCTCAATCATTTCTCAAAACTCAACTTCAACCAATGGTCAGCAATTATAAACCTCTCTTAGAAAATTACATAGCCAAAATAGGAGAGTCCTAAACTTTTTCTAAAATGAGTATCTTTTGGTCTAGATATTCAAATATAATGATGTGTAAAAAATAAGCAGTCATATGGACTAAAAAATTCATATATGTCTACATAAGATTAGGCACAAAAATTCCATTTCTGGAATTTTTGTATCCAAACATAGGACCCATTTAGCAGATAAACAGATAGACTGTGTATTGAAAAGTTGTTTTAATAAAAACTGTCAATAATTGTAAAACGAATGAGATTATTTTTTCAATATTATTGAAATGTGATCTATTTTTTCAATACTATTAAAATATTAAATAAAAAACAACCCAATATTATTTGTTTTAATTTTACATGATATTTTTGCCTCATTTTGTTTTTTCATTATTAAAAGCAGATATTTCTTTAACCAGTTCACTGCCTTCGATTTTTCTAATTAAGCCTCGTTAATATGCAAAAAAAAAAAACTAAAAAAATGTAAATTTTCGACATCTCGCTTAATTTTCATCGAATTTTTTTGAAATGTTCATAATTTATTACGTTTTTTATTGTGATTCTAACGATGTAACAAATTTTTTTTGCATTTTATTTCTTTCACAATTTTTCGTTTATTATATGAGATCGGAGAAAACACAATTTTTATATACGAAATCTTAGCCATTCAACGAAATATTTGGTATTTTCTGATAATGACAAGTCTTCTGAATAAAATGAGGTATGAATGAAGAAAATCGAATTATAATTTAAAAAATTAGTGATAAAAAAAGGAAGTATTACGCAACTTTTAATTAATTTAGTTAGTTGATAATTAGTCAAAAATTGGCAAAAATTTATTAAAATATTGTCATTTTTTGATAATTTAAAATAATTTATGTTTAAATAAAATTTTACTATAACTGCTGCCAGAGTCAAAAATTGGCAAAAATTTATTAAAATATTGTCATTTTTTGATAATTTAAAATAATTTGTGTTTAAGTAAAATTTTACTATAACTGCTGCCAGTCGTCAATGTAAATTAATGTTGTATTCACAATGAATACAAAAGCTTTGATACGTTGAAATGTCCATGTTTTTGTTAATATTCATAATTATAAACAACAACTAGTACAGTCAAAGATATAAAAAGTAACAAACATTAATCTACGGTCTTTTCCGACTATTACAGTGGGACTAAGCCATTTTGGCCCAATTAAGCGGCTGTCCCCATAATAAATTCTAAAATAAAATATGTAATTTGTAGGTAAATAAATAATGAATAAATTCTAAAATAAAATATGTAATTCGTAGGTAAATAAATAATAATTAGGTACGTATTTTAATGATTTATTAAAATACTTAGCTAATTATTAGCTTTTTACCGATCTCGGTCTTCAACACTGATATTCACGCCTGGCCCGCTAACTATACAAATCCATTGATCTAACGCTTCTTCGACTTCTGGATCCTTTCTTTTAAATTTCTTTCTGTCATGCCCACTCCTTACGCAGTTGATTTTCTCGTGGTAGGAGATTTTGGTTTATTTCAGCCAGTCTACCGTGGCTCGTATTAAATGGCTAGCTTTTAATTTTATTCAGCCAAGCAATTTTACTCGAGTGTAAAATCGTTTTTTTGACATCTTGGCCAAGATTAGCGAATGTATGTGTAGCCATACTTTCGAAAAATTCCTAAAATATATCAAAAATTCCTTTTCCGCTACTGTAAGCGTTTAAATTTTGTATTAGTTTGGTTTTCGTTCTTCGAGATTTGTCCCAATTAAGCGGATACTTCATTTTATAATTCGGTAAAAAGAATTTCTGCCAAGTATCAATCTCTGATATTAGCGGATCGATGCCATAATAGTCGTAATAAATCGGTTTAATGCCTGTTATAATAGAAATAACAATTCCACTTTTGTCGCTAATCTTAGTTTTTTGCCTGTTTAAATGATTTAAGACCAATATCAGTTACGGATATCGGAAATTGTTCCTATCGGATATATTTTCTAAACTTGTTTTCCTAATACGCTAGTACGGCCACATACTTTATTTTGCAATTAAATTAACACGATAAATATTTTATCTGTTTAAATAAGTTTACGGTTGTATACCGTGAATATTATCATATAAATTAATCGCTCTATATAATATACAATTTTTTATTATAGTAAAATGTTTACATTTTGGGATTAGCTTATTTTATGGAGTAATAATTCGTCGCACGGCGGATACGAAAGATTTCTCAACCAAAATTTGGCCGTTCGACGCGAACTTGTTAATAGTTAACGATCGACACCCCACGCTCTACTTGTATCGATCGATGCGCGCACTTTTTAAATGTTACGAATAGGTATCGATTCGATAGCATTAAAAATCCACTAATATGTATCTTTACCATATCGATGGATATAAAAATAAATGGGTAGAATTTTGACAGAAGCCTAGCGTAATTTAATTCTTATAAATTATACGATGCGTATTTATATATAATAATCGCTATTAATGTTATCGGAAAGTTTATTAATATTGTCATTAAACGGCCGTAATATAATGAAAAATATTTTTGCGCCATTAACAACTAGGCCAATAATTTTCGTTAGCTAATTATAAGCCGTGTCGAAAATAACAGCGTTTCGTATTTGTTCGCTTTTATCGTTCTCTCGATATTTGGTTAAAAAACGTTAATCTTCCTGGCATTAAATATAATTTTGTTCGATAAAATGTGTTCTTCGATCTTAGTTGATGGTAGAAATATTTTTATGATCTTCAATTCCGTTTACCGATATAGATTGTGGTAGACGATTAAAATACTCCCACGTTAATATACAAATTTATGTAAGCAATAATGTAATATGGAAAAATTTTCGACCGATGCCATATTATATAAAATACGTATTACTTGGAATTTAAGCCGCAAATTTTTAAGAGAAAATTTTGGATGCGGCTTAAATTCAAAACGAATATTTTAACATCTTATTTCTCCCGATCGGGTTTTTGCTTTACGTTCTAAGCGTGCGCTGGTCCTCCGTTCCTACTTTTCTGATTTAATCCAGTCGCTGTTCGATAGTAGCTGTGTAGAATCGCGTCGTATCTGCTATGTTTTAATTATAAAAGAAATCAGGAATTACTATAACGCTGTTTATAAACGTTGATGGAACCAATTTCCACTTTATTTGAAACAAAAAAATTGTACTCGAGGAAAATTTTCCTAAGGCTGTTATAATTCGAGCGTAAAAGAATGCGTGGATGACAACAGAATTGATGAAAGATTGATTAGAACATGTTTGGGAGAAGATACCTGGCGCTGGCTTTAATAAAAACCGAAAGTGATTGTATATCTGAAGAAGATTCTCAATAAATTAGATAGCTTATTACGTATATTAGTACCTGTTTAAGTAAATAAAAATGTTTCCTATTTTTCAATGCCTATTATAAAATCATTTTTATTTTTTTCCAATTTTAAAATCCTACCGCGGCTTAAATTCGAAGTAATACGGTAATGCAAAAGTTATTCTATAGAATGGTTTCCTTTACTAAATATTCGGTTAAAAAATTCATTTTTAATTATAATTAGATCGAAAATTTAATGGTAAGATTATAAATAAGTAAATTAGATGCGCGAGAAAAGAAGGTAATTAATGTAATTTTAACGAAACTCTTTTAAATATTATAAAATCCGTCTGGAGATAAAACAGTAGATGGGCATTTCCTTAAGGCGTGTAGGTTTTGCTTAGCTCGACTTTGCTGTTAATGAGAAACTCATTAATGAGAACTTTTGTTCCGCGAAATTGAGGTAAGGCTGTTACGGTAGCGGGTCGATGAGAATTGGAATGACGTGGCCTTTTCCTTTACTGGAATAAACGTAAATTTGGTGAGAATCTCGGAATATAATGAAATTTATCTCTCTTCCTTTAACTGGATATAACAAAACCCAGGTATTTTAATATAATTAAATTCCGGCCGTTACCTAAACAGTTGCAGACATCTTTCGTTTTAACGGGAATAAATAAAACTGTATTCCGCCATACTTTCGAAACTGAAGATTATCGGTGTAAAAACCAATATTTGTTTTCTCTTTTTAATAATTTAAAATCAGATATTTGTAATTTAAATAAAACTCATTTTCTGTTATAACGAAAACAGGCTCGGAAATTAATTAAAACGCATTTTTCGTTGGATAAAAAGCGCTATATTTCTCTTCGATTAGTGTAGTGGGTCTGCTGGAACACCAATGATCGGCATTAAAGGAAATTAAAGTCGATCTAATCCCGTTCGATATTAAACCTTGTGGTTTTTGAGTGTGCTAAAAACTTGTCCAATTGCTCAGATATCCTTTTCTTATTTATCCAATTCCTCCCAATTTTGATTCTAACCCATTGATTCTCGAAAAATAAAAGGCTAGGAATCTTTAAAACTATAAAAAATGTTTAATATGTAGCCTATATTTTTATATCTTAATTTCCACTTATTAATTGTCTTTATTTTTACTAATTTAATCTTACAAATATCTGATTGTCTCGGATCTTTAAAATTCTAATTTTTGTTCTCGTAAAATTGCTAACAGTTTTTGTTTTTTGTTAATCATTGGTCCAAAGCTATGGAGTTCGAAGCCGGATTAATCGATTTATTGGCCAGATGTATACGGAAAGGTTGTTCGTTTAAAAAGCGAAACGAAAAATTCGCTTATTAAAAATATTCTGTTAGATGAAAGACTACAAATTTATTCGTTCGGATGGCCCGTTAATCTTTGATTTTATTCTTAAATATTTTTTCTACTAAATTTCGCCATAATTCTAAGAGCGCCGCCGTGTAAAAGACAAAATAAAGTTTAAAATTTATTTTTCAAATATTAAATAAAAATATAACTTTATATTTTGTTTAGAATATTATTTTATTTTTAATATATGAATTTCTTTTTCGTTACCGTAATATTTGTAAAAATTTACTATGGTTTTTTTTTATCCAGTAATATACAAAAATTTATAGGCCTACTAATGAATTCGGAAATTTTATTTAGCGCTTTGTTTTAATTACAGATTTCTTCGAGTATCAGTGTGTGTATATACATATAAATTCATTCGCAATCCGTAGAGAAAACTGTTTAATGCCAGCATTCGGCATATTTTGATAATACCACAGACCTTTATATTTATAAACATTAATTCTAATACCATTAATATAAGGATTTTTCCACGATTTCTGAAATATCTCGATCGTATATAGTAATTTTACCTACATCATAAATATATAGCCGCTATAATTCCTTTTTACATAGAAAAATAAGAAAATTTATATATAGCATCTAATATCCCGCGTATTATCCGTTAACCTATAATGCATTCTTTTCAAACTAACCGTTACCAAGTTTACATTTTATAGATGTTATATACTTTATAGAAATCTTTTGTTATTGATATTTACGGAAGCGAGAATGTTATCTGTCTTTTTTATGGTCTATTTTATAAGAATTTTTATTGATATTCCGAAACATATAAAAAACACGAAAGTTTTATCGATATGTTTTGTTATACATAACACCATATATTTCGTGATCAATTTTTTCTCCTTCTTATCTATTATATAGAGTATGGTTGTTTTTATGTAATTTTCCACAGCGACTGATATAATGAGGCATTTGGACCAGATAATTTGGTGGCTAAATTTTCTTAATATCTTCGAAATCATTGTAAAACTACTTAAAAGCGAAAAACAATCTTATCGGAGTTTCTTAATCGTGTTATAAAGTCATTACGATAATGCGTTGGTTTAAAGATAAGAATTGATCCGCTTTAGGTGGGCCTGTAAGGAAATTTTTGCATTATTAACCCCCATTTTGCGTAACTGATGGTTACGGAACTAAATATTTTGATAAATTTCTATACGCTACCGCCGCTACTGACAAACAATGAATATTTATATTAATCTTTCGAAGAATCGAATTTATAACATAAACATAATTAATAATAAATAATAATTAAAACTAAAATGGAAAACAATAAAATAAGTAAAATTTGATGATTAAGTGAGTTAGCGGTTAAATGGCTGGAATTTATGTTAGCCATAGGTCGAAATAGCGAATAAATGGTAAAGTTGTGATAATTTTAACACATTTATTCCGCCTAAATTTAGAAAATAATTATAATTTTTAAACGAATACTCGACGAGAAAGTGTAAGACGATAATTGCGATTCAAATTTCCACTGTACATAATCAAGAATGTAATTTTTTCCACTCGGCTCATCAATCGACACAGAAGCGGTTACAAATAGCAGAAAATTCGTTAAAGGTATAAACTGGATGAAGTAATAAATCCACATCCGAGACTGTTAAATATTTACTTTGAGAGCGTACATTTATATTTGGAATTCATCCAAAATAATAAATATTTCAAAATTTTATTTACTTTTGAAGTCGCCCATTAGTAGAATTTGTGTCGAAAGTTTGGAAAGAAGTTAAAAAAAAAATGTGTTTGAGATTTCCAATCATAAACATAGCTAAATGTTTGCTTTCCTTCAGTGTCAACCAATCAGTTGCAGTCGAGCGAACTTGAAAAGAAAATGGCTTAAATTCATTTAATTCGGAATTCTTCCGTTTGTTGACAAAGCTATGTAAACATAACTTCGTTATACTTAAGGAGTAAGTAAAGCCTGCGAGTTCGCTTTCTCCCATGTCTGGGCTAATTCGAAAACTATTGTAAAGGATCGAATTTTTGCTATAAATAGCCATATAATTATATTTTAACTTAGTTTTCCACCGTTTTAGTTTTCTCTCGAAATTTTAACGATCGGTAACGGGAGTATACTTAATGAATTAGCTATTTCTACTTTTATCGAAATGATAATGCAGCCAAGGACTAGGTGGCACGTTTCCTTCTTCCTTTATTTTTCAAATAATAAAGATAAATAAATAATAATTTATTATATCGAATTTAATCACCATGTTTTTATCTTTGAAATTTTAAAATATTTAAAGAAAATTAAAGAATCGAATGTGCAGTTCTGTAACACACGAACGAATGCATAAATGTATTGAAAAATAAACAAAACTTTATTTTTATGAAATCAACTTATTTTCTATACATTTTTTAATGGTAGAATATATGTAGAATTTTATTTTCCGTTTCTAAATCTTTGAAACGACGAACATCTGTATCTTGTAGGTTATAAAATCTGCTTATAAAACGGGTAGAGTTTTCTTTCAAAATACAATAGTCAGGAAACGTAATCAATCTTTCATTATTTTTATATAATTATATTTACAGTAAAAATCTTTAGCATCAGTATTTCAAAGAACAACTATATTTTTATAAATTCTCGTGTAGGTCTATAAAAATTTTACCAAGGTATATAACGCTGTTTAAATTGTAACTTTAGCATTTTGAAGCATATATAAAAATTATATACATGTAAAGACGTTTACAATATGTAAATGCTCGCGAAAAAATGGTGTAGGCATTTTATCAGAAATCACTAAAACAGAACGGTTGGTGTTTCGAGAAGATATGTCTAACCGCGCACAGCGAACGTTTGGTTTCTATATTTCATTTATTTATTATATTATTCATCATTTTCGCTACTAGAAATTTTAAAATAATACGATTAAACATGGATTCCGTGTCGCTTAAAATCGTTCTTAAACGGGAAAAATTGAATCTTAACCTTTTGGCAATAATATTGAAGTTTAATGCCTCTGATTAGTAAATATTTTAAGAATTACGCGACCTCGATCCACATTAGTATTCCAATTATCCGAATTATCATATAATATTATTAAAATTTAATCGGAACAGTCATCCATTTGATGTTGATATATCAAATTTGAATAGGCAATTATTGTTAACATCGGTATGTATATTCTATATGTATAGACGCAAATATATGTGAAAAATCTGCAAAATAAATCTCATCCCGGTGTCCAAATGGTTAACAGCTACAGGTAAAAATATCCTTTTAACAACAACCTTAGAAATCTTTTCTATCTAAATTTCCGAATTCTTGTATTATTTTATTTTTGAAGATTTTCCAGTTTAGAATCTGATATAAATTTCCAATTATCCGAATTATCATATAATATTATTAAAATTTAATCGGAACAGTCATCCATTTGGTGTTGATATATCAAATTTGAATAGGCAATTATTATTAACATCGGTATGTATATTCTATATGTATAGACGCAAATATGTGTGAAAAATCTGCAAAATAAATCTCATCCCGGTGTCCAAATGGTTAACAGCTACAGGTAAAAATATCCTTTTAACAACAACCTTAGAAATCTTTTCTATCTAAATTTCCGAATTCTTGTATTATTTTATTATTGAAGATTTATATCAATTTCCAGTTTAGAATCTGATATAAATTAATTTTTGTCCTACGTCGAGAATTTTCTAATTTTAACCGAGAAATAACTGATTTAAGATTGAGATTTTTTTCTGAACATTTAGCCACACGAGATTTTATTTCTGCATTTTAACAATTAAGCTGGCCTAAATCGAATTAAATTTAAATTTAAATAATCGCGTTATATTAAAAAAATAAGAAAATATCATCACTATTTATATTATTGGAATTTAATTTTTCTAGATTCTTGTTAAATTCGATTCTAATACTATACAAGCGATAGGGTACTCGGAAGTAGAAAAAAGTTTTAAATAAATAATCAATTTTTATCGATTAATTTGGATACTATAAACCAGTTATCTATATTTCAACTCGTAATATCTGCATAGATAGAATAGAAATTTTCTCGATAATTTCTTTTCATAAATCTAACGATAATTTTGTGGCTAACTAATGTTTTAGATTAACGAATTTAAATTTGTTAATCCGACACTGTATATCGTCTTATGAGAAATTTAAGAAAAATTCTCGCCAGTACGCCTTCCAACTGCCAAATTCTGTATATTTTTATAAAAACTGTATATAAGCGAACATTTAAAATTATATTTTGGGATAAGTCCATATTTATTGCGAAAAAATTTGCACAGTGGAATTAATCGTATGGAAAACTTGTCGCCATATAATGTTTTTCTTAGATAGCTGACATTCTGGTCAGAAGATAATTTTAGTAGTTGGAACCGATTTAAAATCTGCATTTTCGTTATATATCTGCATTTGCGATATTAGGTCGAAATCCGTACTAATATTCGCAGCTAATCAGAAAAACGTAAATATCAAATTTTAAATCGACTCAAACTCCCATAATAGTTTTCGGACCAAACAATTTTATTAGACTTTATTTTTATTGAATTTGTCATATTTATCTGCCCCGGGGATATAACATATAGAAATGTTCGATTTTGTAGATAAAATCTTATATATATATATCGTATAAGCGTTTCGTATTACTGTATAGCTTATACAGTCGAATTTAATTTTATATTTTGGTTTTAAAAGTATAATATATATAAAATGATTTCGACCATCGATTCGACTGGCAATATTCAAACAAAATTGAATCGGGGAATGGGATTACGTCCTATATCGAGAAGAACTATATCTACATAAAACGGGTTCTAATCCTTTTCTTCTATCTTTCGTGTGTTATTTTTCGGCATTTAGGATCAATTGACTCGAGATTAGATCGAATGGCCCATCTTCCAAATTTCTTATTGAAAATAAAAATCGAACATCTTACCAATTCGCTTCCCTATTTGATTAACTGATAATTTTTAAATTACACCCATCTAATAGCCATATTCCCATACTTTATAAGGTCGCCTGTAACCTCTTCCAGTAACGTTATTTTTGCAAATGTTATTCCTCGATAATCTCGGAATAAACGACAAGTAGCGGTATTTGATGTTTTCGAAGGTGGAACGGATAATTTTTTTAAGAAAAATTGAATAGGTCAACCAACAGAGACTATATATTACCATGGATAATTTCCGAGTCAGCCACGGTAAAAATGCAAAATTTGTCAAATGCTGGAATGTGAAATACTAATTACTATGACAGATGTTTAGATTAAAGTCTTAGAATTATTTAAGACTTAAATTAAAATGTTCGACTAGCGACGCATTAATTTTGCATTGTACTTCGATACTATAAATTTAATATTTAAAAGCCTAATAGCGATTACTCGCTGTACCGTGTATTACTACACAATCTCGCTTTCATTATGGGAAAATGGATAAAACTAATAGTTTTGCATGAAAATTTATCGACTTTGAATCATTTATTTGAATTTTTCACCACAATATGGCGACATAAATTTTATAATACTTTATAATTATTTTCCAAGTTTCTAAAATAGATATATTAATCGAATTAATATACAATCTCGATCAAATGCGCCAAAAATTCTAGTTTTTTTTATAACATTTAATTGAAATTTTTTGCCTAAAGAACGAATTGAAATTTTAAATAATAGAAATTAGCGTGATATCCATCATCTACCGAAAATTTCTTTATTTTATTCGAGTTATTTTATTTTATGTTATTTAAAAATTGAAATTTATGTCGACCATACTCGATCTTACTAAAACTTTCGGGTGTCTGTTATGGCTTTATTTTGGGATATTTGAAAAATTGGTTGGATAATAATGATAAATTTGACTAAATATGTCGAAAATGGAAATTTCACTTAGGTCGACGAAATATTAACCATTTCCAATCTATTTTTAACAATCTTTTTTTGGTTTTTTCCTCGGAAAACGGCCGAAAAACCAATAATTCTAGTAAGTCGGCCATGGAAAAATTTTGAGACGACAAAGATGGACTTTTAATAAGTATATTCCGAATAAGTTTTAAAATTTTATAAATTTTGTCATTTATTCGCTATTTTTTGCCGAGGAAAACCTCTCGTAAATGTGTTCTTAAGCATCGACGCGTTAAAAATTGTGTGGGTGAAACCTTAACGGGTAAATAAACACTGTAAACAAATTTATATAAAATTAGCATCGGTATAATAGAAATCTGTAAATAAATTTAACTAAAATATAAAAAAACTGAAAATATATATCGCTATTAAAAATTATTCGCGTTTTTAGATAGATTTAAAAATTAATATATAAAACTTTGACCCGGTAATACGGACTATCTATAATACGAATAGGAAATAATAAATTTCCTTAAAATCTCTGAAAGGACTGTTAAGAGAGATAAAAATTTGAATTTATGGAGTCTTTAAATGTAGCCAAATTGATGTAAATTATAATTTTAATATAAAATTAGAGTTTTATGGAAATCAGTTTGGTCTCGACAATTCCAATAAGGTTCCTTACCGACCGATAACTAATGAAACTAGGCTTTAATTTGAATCTTTAGTTTCAAATTAAAAATCGGCTAAACTTAGTTAAGGAAGAAAAAAGTTATGGATGTTAGCGTAACGGACAGAAAATAAATTGATAGCGTCGTCCACATTTATTTCGCTAACGTATAAGCCAAAGAGCTTCGGTATATATTTTATGCCAAAGTAAAATTTTCTTATTAAATATTTCTTATTTATCAAATCCCGATTTTTCCAATTCCTTTACACCATTTATGGTCGACAATATTTATACATTTTCTTATTAATCGCGATAAAATTTTATATTCCTCTTCGATATTGTTTTCTGACCCCCATCCACTTCGTTAGTTTTTAATATTATCGCGGATTATATATATCGAAATTTTATCATCCATCCCAACAGATAACTATCGATTAAAATATTCTTTTAATAATTTAATTTTTAGCGCATTAATGGATGAACATTAGTTGTTTCTACAATGGCCAAACAAATTTTGTTAAAGGAGTTTCGATGGAAGAATTGTAGAAACTTCATTTCGCTTTTGAGAAAATAAAAAGAAAATCTAGAATGATGGTAAAATTATATCCTACAAATTATTATAGAAGGTATTTAATTTATAATTATTAACATAAATAATAAACATTTACCAGTGCTGGGTGGCAGCGTATTTTACCATACGACTGGAGTTACCTATTCAAAATACACATCACCGTATTTTATTCTTATTTACTACCTTCTTACAGAAGAAAATAAATCAATAACTAGAATTATAATAAATGATATTTGTCCTTCAACCAGAATTATAGATTTCGAGATAATTCTAATTTTAGCTCGACTCAAAAAATACATTAAAAAAGTCTAACACTCGTCATTAATGGAGAAAGACTAATCGATATAAACCCGTGGGAAAAAAGTAAGTGAATGACATAAAACAGCGAATATATAAGATGTATCGATAACAATAATTATTACGATTAGAAATGCTATAATCAACGAATCGATTAAAAAAAATCCCGTATCGTTCCTGTTTTTAAAATGATGAATTTTAAATGCCTAACTATGGAAGAATGTTTTATTTAACACGTCTCGTATCGTCAATAATCGTATCGTTTTCAATTATTTCTAAAAGTTTTCTTTAAATTATTTTCGGTTGTTATTTTTATTTAACCGATTGGCGATGCTGTCTTATTTTTACAGTTAAAGATAAATAGTTAAACTTGTGGATGCGAGTGTTCTCAAATAGCTAATAAAGGAAAGTGTCGAGAGAAGGATACTACGCGCATCGTTTCTATTTGGTTATCTCGGTCAGTAATGGTTTTTTGCCTGAAAAATACGCCATATCTTTCGCTAAGTATGAAATATCGAAAAAAAACAATGTGGCTATCTTCCATTCGTATCAATTTTCGGATACTATTAACGTCGAACTATAGGTAAAGGAGAATTGTTAAAATAGGATTCATTTCGGAGAAAATTGTGGCTAAAAGTTAAATTATGTATTTTGGGATAGCGAGAAAAACGTCTAAGGTCTAAGACGATGGTAGAATTAATAAAAGTTTCGTTTTGATCGAATGGAAGTTTTATTAATCCGACGGTAAATTGCCGGATGAAAATGCAGCGAAGATTACAAATAAATTTGGTGCCGCCAAGAACCAAATTTATTTGGTTCTTGGCGGCACCAAACTTATTATCTAACCAAATTTTCACTTATCTGTATAAAGAAAATCGACATCAATTTATCCCTCTTTACTTATATCTATCATATTTTTCATCCGTCCTAAAAGACAAGTTTGGCTCTGGGAATCGTGTTCAATGGGCCATATTCTACATTTTTATATTTTCCTTCGTTTATTTCATTCGTAGTTTTCCCTAATCCCTTACATAAAACATTTGAATAGAAGCCAATAATATTAACATTTTCAATTAGCATTATTTGTGGATGCGAGTTTAAATCGACAACACCCATTTAAATACTAATAAGGAAGTCTATGCCAGGCGTACACGAAGGGAGCTGTTAGTGACGCCTTATCAATTCGTTATTTCCAATCGAATCCCGGGAGCTTCCCACCAATACGAAGGCGGTTACTAACTTTTATTTCGTATTCAAATTGTATAACTCTGTTTAAACACTGACAGGAATTCCACCACCCCGGAGATTATCCATCATTGGCCAGTTTAAAAGCGTAAATGACGTAACACGCCATTCAGATTCGGTCTCCAACCCGATTCAATTTTTTTATAATAATTTAACTTTCTAGGGATTTTTACTTATCTACCGAGTCGTTAGAATTCCATTTTTGTGAGGAAAACCATACTTGATTCGCTGTATAATGCTGTTCTCGACGTTCTAAACGAATTAAGGTGGAATGGGGTAAGTGGTTAGTTGGGGCGAGCGCATTAACGGGCTTTTTTTATTATAAGATAAGCGAAATTTTGCTATTTGGTACTGTAGTAATCTACTACGAGTTAATATCAGCCTATCGACATAGATATCGGCGATGATTGATGCGATTCTAGTATTTACATCGACCTTTACAAAAGCGTCGCCTCCCAACAGCCCACACAAACTTTGGCAGTACCTTAAAAGTGCGATACTTCTTTAGGATAACTTCGTATTAGGAGATATTTTTTTAGTAAGCACGAAGAATATCGATTAAAGTTTACACTAAATAATCAATATTTATTGATATTTTAAAATTTTTTGAGAAAAACCCTAGTACGCTCTTACACCGTAAATATTGTTACCCGAGGCGAGTGTGGATCATCCATCGCTTTAGGGTTATCGCGTACTAGGCTTTCCTCGCTACATAACAAGTTCAGTTTTATTGTTTCGTGTTCTACAATTTAATTTGTTTATTAACTCGCCTATAACATGGTTCGCAACTACGGCAGAAAAGGGGCGATTATTATAAAAAAATGAACGTTTTCTAGATGACGATCGATAAGTACAAAAATATCGATTAAAATTTTCGTATAAACCATTTTTTATTTGATAAAAACATTTTGTTATATTAAATAATACGTACTTCCTTACTTTGAATAAAAATAAAAAGTAATGTAAAGTAAATAATGGGAGAGGGGATATAGTGAAATAAACAAAAATATAAAGTGATATAAGTATACGAATTGTTATTAAACAATTTGTGCACTTACATCACTTTATATTTTTATTTCAGTATATCGCCTCTCATATTTCAGAGATCAATCCTTGTTTCTTTAACAAAGGATAACTCTAAAACCAAACAACCTATATTAATGCGGTAAAAAGCATTTTATAGCAAATTTGTTCCTAATTCTGCGCTTTCCAAGTAGCCTGCGTAAATAAACTTCGAAGCGTTTTTAACTCGCGCCTACGCTCTTTCCCCATTTCGGGGTAAGTGCGGGGTAGCTGACATTTTGCACAATTCTGTAGCAAAATTATAATTTTCAAGTACGAATTATACGGTAATAGCCGCGCCACGCGATCGGTACCGATCCTGTTAAATATTTATACGATAGGTTAGAATACTGGCGTGTAAAGTCCAACTTTACCAGAAGCACTTCGCACTTATCCCACTCCATCTTACTCGATTTTTTGGCCAAAATCGGTGTCGAGCCATCGATATTAAAAGAAGTAAAAAGGTAATTTTACAATTTTAAAAACTTGGCTAAAAAAATGTTACGGCTTTAGATCAATTTTTTGCTAAAGTCGGCGTAAAGCTGTAATAATTTTGTGAACGGAGTTTCTGAAGTTGGAAAATTAAAAGAGTTTTTAACGATAGTATTTTATCCAGCTTTACCTTTAATCTTTTATTATTAAGTAATCTATTTTTAAACGTAATTTCGCTGTAAAAACGTGAGGGTTGTAGTATTTCCTTAAAAGGATGGAGGCCGAGAGCTGTGGTAAAAGAAAGTATCATCCGCGGAGGAAAAGACGCGTAGGATTTATGGAAATGTAAAAGGCATTAGAATGAAGTTTGAGAAGGACAAACGGCTCTTCTTCCATTCAAAATGTAATCTTTTCTTCTTCTTCCATATCCCAATAGAAATAAACAGAATAGATTAGAAAATTGTCTTTTTTTTAATCTTGTTTATCCGAGATTGTCATCTTCCTTTCAATAAATACGGGATCACTTATCTTAAGCCACCCGCCATAAATTCCTAATTCCATTAATTTTTTGCCGATTTAAGAAATAGTTATTTTTAAAAAGAAATAATAATATTCCATTTTTCATTTAAACGGATTATTTGTTTTCCAGTTTAATAATTCTTCGGCCGAGATATTTTCGATTTTAATAGTAAATTAATTTTAAAAATTAAAAATAATTAAAAATTGTTTTCCAGTTTAATAATTCTTCGGCCGAGATATTTTCGATTTTAATAGTAAATTAATTTTTATCCGCGATTCAATGCAATCGCGGATAAAAATTAATAATCGATGCAATTTTTCGTTTCTTTGGCGGACCCAGTTTATAACGGTGGTAGCCGCCAATAAGTCCAAATTAAACTAGTTATTCCGAATAAATCTGGTAAATAATTTTTCACCTATCTAATCCGTAATTATAATCGAGACTTATCTGTATTTTTTCTCTCCATTCGATGATAATAATTGCCAAATTTTCAAACATTCTCTACAGTTAGTCAAGTTTCCAAAGGGCGAGTTTTACTATATTTCTTTAGAAGTCGAAGGTCTATAAACAATTTATATGCCAAATGCGGAAAAATTTAGAAGAGAAGCGGGAATCGAATTGTTTCTTAAACAAATGAGAAAGCAGTTTTGTCCGTTGTCAATTTTCTTAGAAAATATTGAATGAAAATCAAATTTATTACCAAAAATTTAAATCTAACATCTTTTCCGAGCCACCGGACTATTCCAGAATTTTTAATATACGAATATCTTATAAAATTTTTCCGCGAATTTATTATACGAAAGCCAAATCGAATAAAAAATGCCTTTTAGAATATTTTCTCAAAACTTTTTACCTCGGTCGAATCGATGCTTAAAATTATTAGAGCGCTGTTTCCAATGAAAGTAATTTTATTGTAAGGCTACGGTAACGAGAAAAAAAAATGGCCGACTGGACTTATATCGAGACATCTTCCTCCATCTCCTAAAACTAATTATTACCTTATTTTCGGTAATCTGCCATAAATATTAATTTCCTCATCGAAATACCGGCAGATATAACCCGCCTTTACTAACACTTTTCCACCGGTTAACTCGGTAACGGAAATAATTTTGGGATTTCAAATTTATGGCTCGGAGTATTTTATCAAAACCCACGCTTCTTACAACCTCCTAGATAGCCTAGTAGATAGGTAGATTGAAAAAAGAATTTATCGGGTTGGTTACAAAATATCAAACTTTTGGAAATTCCATTATGGTATCTGGTAAAGTTTTAATTACGTGTTTTTAACTAGGATATCCGGTTCCAATACTATATATATACAATGCCAACTTTAGTCCAGATAATGAAAAATTAATGATTTAATAATGTATTTATTTCTCCGGTGTCGATTTAATATAACCCGTGTGAAAAGTTTAAAATGGCCACTAATTACTCGTATTTGGACCCAACCGGGTGGAAACTTAATAATGTATTTATTTCTCCGGTGTCGATTTAATATAACCCGTGTGAAAAGTTTAAAATAGCCACTAATTACTCGTATTTGGACCCAATCCGGATGGAAAGAGAAAACAATACTCACTAGTGGTGGCTTAAAATTTCGCGTCTAGTTAGAAATTCGGAAAAGTCATTTATTAATCCGAATACTTTTACGCCATACGGCTAAGCGTATAATGTTATCGTATCTGCCGATGCTCGAAAATCTGGTCAAAGTAAATAAGTATTCTGTCTGACAACTAACGTCGTATTTAATCGGTACCGATTATCCGGGCCATTATCCCATCGGTCTGTCGTTCCACCGACTAAGTTTACATTTTAAAATTTGCCATAATTTCCATTATTAAATCGGCTTACAGTTAAATATAAGTTTCTAAAACTGTACCAATTTTAATTAATAGATCTTATCTATCTTTATAAATATTGGCTTCTTCTATAACACCCTCATTTCTGTCGAAAATTCACACTTTTGTCGTTGTTACGCTAGGCAGACTTTATTATTTTTCTCTAGTCCCGATTAATTTTTATTTTTAAATAATTTTGGCCGCATATTTTTCGGTGTTTAATAATAGAGTAAAAAAAAAGATTATGGTGGCCAAAACTCGCGCCCAACGTCGACCATATTCTTAAGTGGATTAGTTGTCGAGTCCTCGGTCTAAATACATTAAACATATATTAAACGACATTAACTATAGATAAATAAATAAATTCACGCGTATCTTAAATGACGATTTATAAAAATTAAAATTATATTTATTTACCCAATTTAACTTATAACACCTTTTTAATAGCTAACGGGGTTGTTTGAAAATTTCGTGGTGTCTTTTAGCTTTTACATCAAAAATATTGTATATCGACCAAGAATAATTAAAATTCGATATCTTTTAATTAATTGTATCTGGTTAAACAGTCGATATTCGAATAATGTTTCGTTTATTTACAGAAAAGAAAATTTTTCCCGCCACATAAATATTTTTCCGCCAAATTTTACGGATTTCTATAACCGAAACTGGATAAAAATGGCGGCCGGGAAGAGAAATTAGGCGACTGTTTACGTGTTTAAGCAGTTTTTTCTTTAATCTAACTAGTTGGCATTTTTTAAAGAGTTTTTTTGCCCCACTCGACTTTAGTAATATTTAAATTATACCGGGTTTTAATATTAATAAATCTCGGGAAAAGCGCGATGCGTTAAAGTCAAAATAAAATTGATCGACCGAAGCATTAATACCCTAACTTCTTATTTTTAACTGGGAAAAAACGGAAATTTTATTACTTGGGCCATAAATTATAACTTGTTTCGAATTAAATATAAAATTTTAAAACGAAGAAGAAACTAATAATATTTCTAACCCGGCGTATGACGCGAATAAAAGAAAAACAAAATAAATAAAAACTAATAAGTCGAATTTTATTAGATAACCTCCGTAAAATATAATTCAATTATGGTTAAAACAATTTTATGTCGACTTAATAAAAAATATATGTATTTATTAAAATATTTATCAAAACTTTTCTTGGCTGGCGTATAGGGAGAAATATCTCGGAATCCGGCTCTGGATCTTCTATCTTATGGAGAAGATTTATTAGACTGAAAAGAAGAAAATTAAAGAAAAAAAGTTACTCGGTCAGAGTTATAATTTGGAATTAATTTCGGTGGAGAGAAGTTAATAAAAGCGTGAATGGTTTATTACGACCTACTTTTCTTCTCCTTCACACGCTGCGGAAGATTTCATTCAGATGTTCCCAGGGTCGGGATAAAGGATATTGGATTGTCGGTAAACAATAGACGGGATTGTGTTTGTCCACTTCTACCATTTCATTAAAGTTATATTAACATACGCTTTCTATCTTCTCCTTTTATTTTCTATATTTAACATCTACTTCTACGGCTAATCGTTATCGGTTCACAATTGATCGTTTCGAATTACTCACCGAATTTCCTTCATTTTTTCCACTTAAATAAGATTACAGCATTTTAAATCTTTAAAGGAAGACCATATTTCTAGTGATATTCTTTAAAATAACAGCATTTGAATTTATTTTCTAGTATGGCTTTCGTTCGATGCATCTAAAATCGGCTATAAAAAATAATATTTGTCTCGGGCAAGAAATTTATATACCTACTCGCACGATCTATACGATCGATTAAAACCATACGAGAAAAGGCTTCGTACTTTTCTATGTAATAAATATATAAAAAATATCTTCTCAAAATTTTTCACCAAGAATTTGAAAATTTCTTTCCCTTATTTGAAATTTATTAAGAAGTATAATGTCTAAATTATATTAGGAGAGACCGGGGTTAGTTGTAACAGTTTTATTTTATAATTATTTGAGGCTACGAAAATTTCGATTTCGGAGAAACAAATATGTCGTCGTAAAGATCATTTAGTAATAATCTCTATCGGTTCGACACAAATTTGATTCGATTAAAATTAATATTTTAAAAAATATTTCTCCGAACCATAGCCAATGTTACAACCTACCCCAGTGTCTGGGCAGGTTATAATACCCTGCGAAATAGGTTATAACATTACAAAACTTAAATTAAATGCAGCCTGGTGTCCGAGTGTTTTTTCAACCGAAATTTTAGGCTATAGCCTAAGTTACAATTTAGTCCTCCGCTGAATAATTGGAATAGAGGTGGGCAACCTCCGGCCACATTATTTTATTATAAGTAATACCAACGCTATGTATACTTACATATCTGTTCCTTCTCTTTTTTAAATAAATACTATTATTATCGATTGTTTTTGTTTTGGCCCGTGGCCCACCATAAATTTTTCTATACGGCCCCCTACAAAAAAAACACCCCCGAATTAGAATCACACCTGTGTCGAACATAGAAAGTATTACCAGTAGTACAATCTCGGTGACTTCATTTCTTATACACAGCGCATTGGATCTATTTTCTCCAATATAGCTGTTAAAGACTTCTTCGTACACGAAACAAAAGTAATTTTCTTGGTCTGAATCGCTGCCGCTTGGATATTCGGTCACGTGAATCGGCGCCCTTTAAACCGTTACAACCTACCTCTATACTTCGTATTACCATCCGCTCTGTACACGAAACAAAAGTAATTTTCTTGGTCTGAATCGCTGCCGCTTGGATATTCGGTCATGTGAATCGGCGCCATTTAAACCGTTACAACCTACCTCTATGCTTCGTATTACCATCCGCCCTAGACTCCGCCATTTTGGTTCGGAAAGCATCCCGATCCCAGTTAGACTTAACATACAACGCGAGGATAAACTAGTTTACATCGCTATCCTTATAAGCTATCGCCTATCCGCTTATACGGGAATAATTACTAACAACTTTAACAGATTTATAGCAACTTTTAAACCGAGCAGTTTTTTAACATAAAACATTTTTATCGAATCGATAGCGTTCCATTGGTGACAGATAAATGAGAAAATGTGTTGGTATATAAAGAGCCGGCCCTAGATAGTTGGCGCCCCTGCTGCAAAGTTCTTTATAGCGCCCCCTATATTTTTTTAAAGACAATAGTGGCTAAATAATCTCGTAAGGCGCCCCGATGCTGCGCATCACTGGCATGGTGCTTCGGACCGGCTCCGCATATATCCATCTTTACAATGCGTCTCGGCGCATAATTTCGAGATTTTTGACCAGTACCAACCCACAAAAAACTTTTTTTTACTTCTAACCCTGGTTTCCATTAAATAACATATTATAGGAGAACGCGAATATCGCGGACAAAAATACTATCATAAATAATTTTAGCGAAAATAAATTTATTTTGGTACTTTAGCCATTAAAACTTCGCGCGCTCCGTAATAACATCTAAAAGTTTAAAAATATCGAGACAAAATTTATATTTTTAACTTTACAATAAGGTCGTAATTAATTATTATATTAATTATTGTATGTTAATTTTTATTAGATCCAAATAAATATTTATTTATTTTAACTGCCTAAGATTTTTCAAAAAAAACTTGAGAAATAAATCGCATTTAAATTAAAAAATTAAAATGTTTTAATTAATTTTTATAATAAAAATATTTTAATTATCCGAATGTATGAGGCTATACGGAGTGAATTTTAATAAAACATCGCGTGCAAAAAATAATTTATAAATTTGCTTTTGATTTGTATTAAAATGTCTGCCAAACTCAAACTTTAGAAATATTTTCCTATCTTTTTCTTAATTTTTCAAATGACATTTTCGATATTCAGTACTTCTTCATAAAAAAGTTTTATTCGGGAAATGTTATTTCTTTTAAATAATTTAAACCTCGGAAGGTACAATATAAATATTTGCCCAATACATATTAGATCTTAAGTATAGTATTAAAATGCATTAATCTTATTAAAATTTCTTTAAAAATATACAATTATTGATAATCTATTTGTATAAAATAAAAATAGAAATATAAGTGCTTTCAAACACAGTATTGCGCATCATTTGAATGGTATTATGGAATTTAGTTTGAATAAAACTTTTTTGAAACAATTTTGATTTTTCTATTTTAAATTATGCTATTTACTAAATGAATAAGTGATAAGATCTATGAATCAATCGTAATTAATGAGATATTATAAGCGTGATTTCGATATAAAATTATGCTATTTGTTTTAACGAAAGAATTCATATCCTGAGAACAATAATTTTCTCTTATTATTTAATTTTATATTTATCTCCATCCAAATCAGATAATCAAAACTCATTTTTGTTTTATTTTATTTTTTCATTTATATGGTAATACTGTTGAATTGTGTTGTTCTTGTTTCCTTCTGGAAAATCTTACGATAAAAAAATCTATAAAGTAAAATGTGAACAAAATGAAAACTGTCGACGAAGAACATTATAAAGTTTGAAAATATTTTAAATAAAACAATATGAAGTGAAAAGTATGGGCTGTCTGCGAATTTCAGGTGAAATTTTAAGCGTGTTTTCCGTAATTTGCGATGCATCCTGAATGCATCTATCAATAACAAAGGAACCAATAAAAAATATCCAAATATTAAAATGCGATTTATGCGCTTTATTTAAATGTCAAGTGTAAAAAAAATTTGAACCCCAATTCGGTCCGACAGTCCTAGTTATTCAAACTGGAAAAATTAATAAAACATAATGCATTTTGTACAAAATTGATGGAAATCTATAAAAAAAGTTTTAGCTGGTTAAGTTAAAGTTAATTTATCAAGTTATTTATCAACAATAATAAAAATAAGTAATAACTTTTAATAATAGAATTTAATTTTTTCTGCTTTCCAGATTTAAGTTCTTTGAATATAGGCTATACAGTCTATATTCAAAGAACTTAAATCTGGAAAACAGAAAATATAAAAGAATAGAAATCTATAAGTTACTAATTATATTATCAACAACATTTTATTTATTACTATTTATAAATAAGATTTGGATCTATATTTTTATTTTCTATGAAGAATCATGTTTTAATCTTGATTATCTATGAATAATCAAGATTAAAACATGATTTTTCATAGAAAAATAATTCAGCATTTTTAAGATAAACAAAATTCAACTCACTATTTTAAAAATTTTCTTTTTTTGCTACTTTATTTTCATAAAGCAATTTTTTAAATTTTATTATAAAAAGTGTTTAATAAAATGTAATGGCAAGGACTATCTTTAAAGAGAGTAATATAATGTCTAATTTATAGTTTATTTTAATAAATTCCGTTCCAGAAAAAATTTACAATAGAAAAAGACAAAAATATAATTTCTGATTTATAGGAATTTATTCTATACCATAAATAAATTACTAAACAAATTCAGAATTTTATTTCCAAAGTTTTTATTTAACAAAAATAAAAACTTTTATTATTTAAATGTATAAAATTTTTCTAAAGTGGTAATTTCCAATCTTGAATATAAAACACTAATACTTTAACAATGATTTATGTGCCATTGTGCAATTCACCCACACTTTTCCTGTTTCCTTTAAGACAAATGCTAAAATTATAAAATCATTAAATTTCTAATATTTATAAATTTTTTTACGAAACAAATATATAAAAATATTTGAATTTTTATAATTACTATATGCATTAAAATTACTAATTTGAACTGAATATAATTTATCTCATTGTATATTGCATAAAACTTAATAATCTTAATAAATTAGATAGAAAAACTGAATACTATACAGTATTTGAAAATAATAAGGAAAAAATAAGTCATAAACCAAATACATAAATAAGTATCAATCATTTATAATTTATCAAGTCAGAAATAACAATTTCAGACTATAATGGTGCAATTTTATTAATATCTATATTATTATATATACTTATCATTATTTTATTCACTATATATATATATAGTGAATAAATTAAGTGTTTTAAATTACACAATAAAATTTTATTTAAACTATATTTGACGACAGCATCGGTAGCAGAAATCCAGAGGCACGATTACGAGTCTATGGGAGAGCGGAAGTTCATTTATATCACTATGCAGATGATATAGTCCAATAAATTATTCACGACGTTACAGTAAATTGCCATAATTTTGACAAATAAGCTTCGAATAAAATCACGATATTAGCATGATTTTAATGTTTAGTAAATTTTATCTGCGTGTCTATAATACCACATATTAGTTGAGACAATAGGACACTCTCATAGATTCTATTGCATTTAGTAAATTTTATCTGCGTGTCTATAATACCACATATTAGTTGAGACAATAGGACACTATCATAGATTCTATTGCATACAAGAAACGAACGAAGCGCCTCCAAGGAGAGAACTTGAAATGAACTCAACTATTTTTATAAAAATGATGTTTTAATCTATTGAAAGTTTAAATTATAAAAGTTTTTTTGTAATAAAACTGCCATAAGATTCGTAGAAATAATAATAACTGACTTTCCACTATTTACAACAAAGGCGAAATGAGTAACGCCAGGTATTGTCAATAGTGGCAGCACCTTCGAATAAGTCAAGTGTCCCATCTGTCTCAACTAATCTATGCTATAATACATACGTGATCAGATGCGCAAAGATGTTCTGCGCATTCTAATCGATTCTGTGTTCTTACTGTCAATAGTGGCAGCACCTTCGAATAAGTCAAGTGTCCCATCTGTCTCAACTAATCTGTGCTATAATACATACGTGATCAGATGCGCAAAGATGTTCTGCGCATTCCAATCGATTCTGTGTTCAAAATTGGAGGAGAGTTGTAATTTTAAGTGGTTCTCGAAAATCTGCGTGATTAGCTGTCAAATGAAGTAAATTGCTTTGAATGTTTATTCCAAATTGAAAACTGAAAATCCAGAGGCACGATGACATAAAAATACACACCGTTTTTACTGAAATTGTTGCCTTTTACGTCGAAAGCGACTGTTCCGTGTGCATTAATACTTCACAAAAATTGTTAATATGCCGCTCCCACAGATTCAATACTGACTTCCGATGCTGTCGTCAAGTATAGATATAAATGTCTTAGAACTAGATATATGTCTTGCATTTTATAACAAATGTATTTCTAAATATTTTATACTATAATCTTATTTTTCGAAACAATAAAGCATAAAAATTTTATATTTTATAAAAAGATTTTAATCAAAAATTTAAACTAATCTTTTTGCTGTGTGACATCACAATTTGCATGATTCTTCCCCAAGGATGCATCACTTCCCTACCCTACGCTATTTATCATCACAAATCAATTATGCCCTCCCTCTCTCCCTTAACAGCCTGATGTAGATTATGGATGTTCCCTATGAAAACAAAAGGCGTATTCGGCAATTCAGAATTCTTAAAAAATCTGAATAATGATCGTTCGGCATTGCGTTGTAACGTATATGTGACTGAAGTGCCCCATTCGGCAAATCAGACAACTGACGAGTTCTGAACTCAGATAGTCAGACCTTCGTCAATCATCTCTGTAGTTTCTGACATTGGTCTGAGCAACATGGCGGTTCGCTATCTAAGTCTACGGCAGTTCTTGCTATTATTATTATACGGTAATGTATTATTTTTATGTTTGTAAATTATGTCCTACGACATTGTTTAGATTCGTAGGGATAATATTAAGTTGATTTCGAATGAAGTTTTTCAACTCTATCTAACATTCAGAGGAGCAAAACCGTATAATTGAAGGAAAGGTATCTTGTTACATAAGTAGACATTATTAATACGAGAATTTGTGTGTGTTTATCGGTTGAAAAGTATGCTCACGTTGCTTCGTCCTAAAATTGCTTTGTTATTATTATTAATTGATTAAGAAATTCTTTATTATTTATTAATGTCGTAGTTAATTTATATTTGTTTTATTGATAATTATTTCAATAAATGGTATTTATATTGAGGATGATTAGCCGATGTAAAATTTTTTAATTCGATATTACTATGCATGTAAAGCATTGTAATATGTGTAATAACTTGTATTAATTTATCAGTTAGTCCGCCATGTTGGTCAGTAGAGAAGCAGACATATGCGTTCGGCTCAGATGAGGTGAAATTTCTGGCTGTCAATTAACAAAGCAATGCTTGCTTGATTGCAATATTACCAATTTTATTCTTAACCAGGATTGCAGAGTCAGATGACAAATAATCCAGGGAATCCACTGTATATGCAAAATAATACAAAGTACTGTTACACACAGTAAAATATTAAAAACAACCAACATACAATGTCACAGTAAACAAAAGATAATTAATGAAATTTCTGGCTGTCAATTAACAAAGCAATGCTTGCTTGATTGCAATATTACCAATTTCATTCTTAACCAGGATTGCAGAGTCGGATGACAAATGATCCAACTCCACCTTTTAAAATAAATTTCACTCCAACTCCTGACAGTTTAAAAATCTGATTCCAACTCCACCCAAAAAGCTCCAACTCTGCAACCCAAGGTTGCAGAATCAGATGCCAAATGATCCAACTTAGACTCCACCTTTTAAAAAAATCAGACTCTGACTTCCTAAAATTTGTAAGGTTTGACTCCGACTACGGGCAGTTTAAAATTCCAACTCCGACTCAACCCAAAAACCTCCGACTCCCGACTCTGACTCTGCAACCCTGCTCCTTAACAGGTGCAGGTATGTTAGCTTGCAACAGCTGTGGTCTCTGAACCATCCTGTGTACTGGAAGACAATAAACAAGTAATTGTTGGACACAACTAAAATTGTTATCTTTAAGGCCGCCACACACGGAGCGATTTGTCGTGAGACCGATCACAACGACAGATCATTTCGATCGGTCATCATCTGACGGTCCACACACACAGTGTGACCTGTCCTCAGATCCATCATCAAACTGCCGAATCGTCAGACTGATTGTAGGATTCCACACACGGAATGATTTATTGTCAGTGTGACCTGTCCTCAGATCCATCATCAAACTGCCGAATCGTCAGACTGATTGTAGGACTCCACATTTACCGCCAGAGAGGACCTTCAAACCGATGGTGGCAGCTTAAAGAGGTTTGACTGTATATTCAACAAATATGTATTTGGATATTTTCTATAATCTAAATATTTGTTTTTTATAATTCAAATGCAAGTCATTCTTCAGTATGATAATACAATTGATAATTTTACTTAAAAATAAGAAAAGTGATTTTTGTATTAAAAAAAATAAATTTTAGTAATAATTTAATTACCTAAAAATATTATAACAAATTTTTCAATTAACTTTTATATTGAGGTCAAGAGTATTATAAAGTAATCTTTCTACATTGAAGCTAAGATTTATAAAATCCCCAAAATTTATCTTAAACAATAAAGGTTAATGAATATGAAATGGAACTATATCTAGTATTTTGTTTTTACAAAATATTGCATTTAGTTCCATTTCAAATTCCATTATGAGAAATTTCTTTACAATTATATCAATGATCATAGACATTTATATATGAATAAATTCCAGAAAAAAATCTCAGACAATTTTAAATCATAATGTATAATCTATCTTCATCCCCAATGAAAATTATGAACTTGGGCTTGTTTAAAATGATAATCAGTTAAAAATATAATGTAATTCCTATTATCATTTCTTTATTTAGTAAGGTGCTTCTTAACATATAAAATTTATAAATATATATTAATACATACTGCAGAAATTTCTTAATGGAATTTTGTTTTTTAATCTTTCTGCTACTATTACATCATCCAGTACAACTCTAGCCATTTCTGTTTCAACGATAGTAGGATTTATGGAATTAAAACGTATCTGTAAAAATTTAAATTATTATATTAGCAATCCAATATTATGAATTTTCTTAAATAATAGGGAATTTAATTAAAAAATCAATATTTAAAAATGGTAATTTCAATTTCCATAGATTTTTATAATGTATGGATAATTCAAGATAGTTAAATATTTAATTTAGTTAATCTAAATGTTAATTAATGACATATTAGATATTTTTTGATAATCTTTTAATAGGTGTAATATTATCACTTAATATTATAAAACTCCTGCATTGTTAAGAAACATAATACCTTTCTAAATGCATTTCATATTTATTTAAATATGTATATGAAAAATTATTTTCCAAAAGGAAAAAATTTATTATTTTTATCAATTGTTTCTTTTAAACTAAAAAAAGGTCTTACATAATTATTTATAACTTTTGAAGATCTTTTGCAATAATACAGCAATTTAAACAAATATCATCTAGACATTTTCTTAAATTGTTGCATCTGCATCATTTAGATTTAATCCATTCAATGCCACACCTTACTCACTTGACCGATATGAGAATGCCAACCAGATATATGTTAAGCCTAAAGGACATTTAAATTTATTCAAATGCTTCTATTTATTTTAGTTTTTATGCAATATTATTGATTTTTATTAATAATATCACTCAATACAAATATTTGTATCAGATATAATTTAATTTTTCTTATTTTATTTATTTATGCCGATGCTAATAGAAATACGTTCTCTGTAAAAAAATTTTATTTATCAAAGAAATTTTAATTTAATCTCTCTTAATAGTTTTTATTCCATAGTGAATATTTATACATAATGAAAAATAATATATTTTTATATGTATATTTATTAAAAAATTAATTTTTGCAGACCGTATTGACTAAATAATAATAAAAAATTAAATGTACTGGAAAAAAATTTTTTGTATAGAAAATGTATAGTTTTAAGAACAAAAAATAGCAAATTAGATTGCAATAAACTATAAACAATGAAAAAATATTGCAAAAAGAAAATGTTCCAACTTGACAGAACTTTAGAAGTGGCAGAATAAGCTACTTAGACTGCTCAAACTTTAGTTCGAAGTGGCAGTGTAATGGTTAAATTTGTTCATAGATAGAATTTAATCAAATATATAATTTTGAAATTAAATTACCCAATTAATATTGTTTTCACTAATATTATCATCAATATATAAGTATAAACTATATGATTACCAGAATTTAATTTACAAACCTTATAAGGACCAAATTCAACTGCCATAAATTTAGTAATTTTATCTACAGCAGCTTTGCTTGCAGAATGAATTATAGTATTTGGTTCAGCTTTCATTGATAAAACACTTGAAATATTTACAGCTGAACCACTTTTATTTACTTCTTTGAGATTTTTGACAAATATCTGAAATATAAAATTTATTTATATTAAACAATAAATTAAACTCCAAGTAGCATGCATTTATTTCACTATATAAGATATTAAAACAAAAGTGAATTCAAGCTTATTAAACCTTTAATAACAAAAAAGCTATAAATACCATATTTGGAATTTTTCTGATATTAAATGTCCAATAAGTTTAAATTATTCCATTGTTAAGGACAATTTTTTTTAAATTAAAATTTATGATTTATATACATTTTGATGAGAAAAATGATAAAGTATAAAATATACAGTATATATAAATGATGAGCTACAAAAAATTTTGTAGTAGATAATTAAAATTTATGATTTATATACATTTTGATGAGAAAAATGATAAAGTATAAAATATATATATAAATGATGAGCTACAAAAAATTTCATATGCCATAGTAAAAACTTAATGAACAATGACTTTTTGGCATCTAGTTTGGACTTATAATCTGTAGGAATAAAATATTATGCTTATGAGTTACGACTAGAACTGACAGATTGCATCATGCAAACAATGCAAAGGGCGAGATGTGAGATCACGTGGTGCGGGATGTTGAGTTCACCATTCGTATCCGCACCTCTATCGCACTTAGTCAATGGTTGCTGTTTTTCAAGCCGTGTTTTTGTATGGTTAGGAAGGCCAAACTTGATAAAAAAATCTAGCAGGATATTCTGTGGCGTCATGGAAACTGAATGGGGAGAAAAAATTTTTTTGCTCCAATGTTGAGTTTGCCCTTCGTATCCGCAACGCCTCAATTATTTCATTCATTTTTGAATATATATAAATGTAACAAAAAATTCTTTTAAATCAAAATTATATTCAGGATTAAGTGAATGATATCATCTTTCAAATATTCAACTAATTGTTGCAGCACAAGGAATATATAATTAAATGAATGTTGCAGTTTTTATTTTAAACTATTTTTAAATAAAAATAAAATATAAAGAATTTTTCCTTCTCATAATACATGGTGATGAAAATGGACCCCCATATCTCAGAATTGCAGCATGTGCCTATTTTGTATATCCATAAAGCCATGGTCACAATGTTCAATTTTTTTCCTATGAGCATCACTGCAATGAGTTACAATTGCCAAATAGTGATCACACTAGGTTTGCAATACAATGGATAGTCAGCCACTGAGAGCATGATAAAATCTATTCATCTTGTATGCATCAAAACTTTTCTCACTTTTCATTGGTTGTGAGCTTGCAACCATCGCCAGGAAAACAAACTCGTTTTCAAACACAGTTGAAGTTGCATGCTATTTGAAGAAGATTTACCAGTTTGTTGGAAGAGCTATTGCTGTTGCAGCTATGTGTGTGGCAAAAAATTGCACAGTGTGACCATAGTTTTACAAATGAATGAAATCACAAATATATAATAATTGTGATATTATGATTTTAAAATTATATGTATGTATACAGGATGTATCAGGATTACATGCAACAAACAGGTGCATAGTATTCTCTAGTTAAAACAAGCAAAATTTTTTATATAAATGTATAGTTTTAACCATAATGCATCTGTTTGTTGTATGCAAGTTCTAATATATCCTGTTTATAAAAGGGGAAATTGAGTGCCAAAAAGCTTGAATTGCATTATGTTCCTTAAAAATTAATAAAAACAATAATTGTTAAAGATAAATAATAATTTATATTTCTGAAAAAATAATTTTCGAAAAGACAAACAGAGAGTAATATTGCATATATGTAGAATTTGTAATGACCTTTGATATTCAATGTAATTAGCATGGATTGTGAGAATGCTCAGCTGAAAAAGATTGAAATACAATAAGATCCTGCTTAATGCTGTTTCAATATAATGCAGTTTTTTCGAATTCTATATTTTTTTAGTGATTCACTTTGACACGGTTTTTCAAACCATTATACTCACATAAATCCAAAATTGCACTAATTTATTGCTTTGATACTCCTATGCCATCTCGCAATGCATTTGATATCACTTCAGTGCAGTACACATGAAAGTCTTCTGCGGTCACAGTTCACATTTATGAGCATTCCTTAACTTTATTTTATAGTTAAAGTTTAGCCACTATTACGGAGATTATAGATTAGTTTATACAAAATGATCCAAATTTTGATAGAAGTTCGAAGACAAGACGAAGTGTCATGGATGCAATTCTTACTATCGACAGTTGCTTGCTGAACGAAAGAGGAAAAGGCAAATGATTTTTGTTAGATGATTCTGAACGAAGAAATAAAAAGTATCAAATGATGGAAGAAGCTTTCTCATCATGAATAAATTATTTACTTGAATATTTTTGATTTTCATGAATGACTTATGATTACAAATCGATATTAGCAATAAAAATATCTATAATTAATGTAATACAATAGTAATAATACATGTTACAAAATAATCCCATTTCACCTATTCCCATTATTTGTTAAGATGGCCTCATTTAACACTGTTTCGTTTAGTGCTTGGTTTTTTTGGAATGTTCCCCTGCATTAAACAGGGTCTTACTGTATGTAATAAGAACAACTTATTAACAAAGATTTAAAAGAAAGAAATGTTGCTATACATATTTTGTTTTGCCTTCAAAGAAAGGATTGCTTGAATAAATACACAAGTTGATTATTCAGAGCCCATATGTTGGGTGTACGAATACTTTTTACACTCACTGTATATAAAAATCATGTTTTCTCCACTCTCATATAATGAATGAAATATTGTGAAAGAAATAAAATTTCAGAGAATTTGTTACATCATTAGAATCACAATAAAAAATGTAATAAACTATGAAAACTTCAAAAAAATCAATGAAAATTAAGTGAGATATCACAATTTACATTTTTTTGTTATTTTGCATATTAAGGAGGCTTAATTGGAAAAAATTGACAGGCATTCCATAGGTTAATGCTGCAGTTATTTGCTTATAAGTTTTATAAAATTTAAATTAATATAAAAAAAACTGTTTGCTGATAAAATTTTTACACAGATATAATTAGTAACTTGTTTTCTATTCTTCCAGTTATTAAAAATAAGCAGAGTAAAATTATATGAGTAAATAAGGAAATCTGATATTTTTAATTATAATCAAAACAGAAAACAAACTAATAATTATATCTGTGTGTAAAAATTTTATCAGCAACAGTTTTTTTATATTGATTTAAATTTTACAAAACTTATAAGCAAATAACTGCAGAATTAAAATATCTTGTGCAAATAATGATATCATTAGTGATAATTTCAAGAAAAAATACTCTTTCATTTACAGTAGAATATTGTTTAGTAAAAAATTAAAAAATTCACTAAATAATCATTGGTTGAAGTAGCCTTCTGTCAAGAAACCCCATTGGTTGTGGTTGCCTCCATCACCATCACCATCATATGCTTATGACTATTTAATTGAATAAAAGTGAAATGTTAATATTGGAATTATGTAATGAACTGTTACTATAATGCATAATATTTCACTATAACATAAATGATGATTAATTTTTTGTTTTAAAAATTATAAACATCAATGAAAGAATAAGGCAATGATGGATAAATGAAATCACTTTAGTCATGGATGATTAAGGCAATGATGGATAAATGAAATCACTTTAGTCATGCATGATTAAAATTAGCTTTTCTAGTAGAAAAGAGTTAGTTGTAAAAAATTTTTAATTATATCAATATATTAAAAAATTACTATTTTTGATAAATTTTATGGAAAATAGCCATTAGAACAAAACAAATCTGATCTTAAACCTAAAATGTTATTTTGATATATTTTATAAAAAAAATTTCTACATATTCATAATTTACATCTGATATGACAGTTAATTTGTTATAATTGTTTTTTATGATCATATTTTCATAATTGAAATAAATGATATAGTATTGCTTTTATTAAAAAAATATTGTGAAAAATTTTCTATTTATAAAATATATATATGCAATTGATATTTGCAGATATGCACCAAATAAGTGTCATGGAAAATTCTGCTGCACAAGTTGAAGGAGATGTTGAAAGTGCAGACAAATTAACAGAAGATTCAAAAGATTCCTGGTATAAAGATTTTGACGAAGCCAGTGATCCCCCAGATATTGGTGAACTAGATGATGGTGATTCTGATTATGATGAGTATGAAGATTCATATTTAAGAAAAAAGAAAAGAAAGGTACGGGTAAGGATTCGTTTCAAAGAATAAAAGAGGAAGAATGAATCTGATTATTTCTTATGAAAATTGCTTTATAGATTCAGGAATTTTCATTTTAAAGAGCAAAATAATCTAACAGAAATAGATCTGTCCTAAGATACAGTTGACTCCAATTATAATGAACTTTTAGGGATTCTGATATTTTGTTCAATATATTCAAAGTTTATAATAATAAAATGAGACCACCCCAGTATAGAGTTTACATTTGATTATCAATTGACTTTTCCTGCATTTTTTTTTTATTTTTTTGTAAAAATTTTTCATAAATGAAATATAGTAGATCCTCATTTAATGTTGCCTCACTTAACATAATTTTGCTATTACATTGTAAGCAAAAATAAATAATTAATTAAAATAATTAAAGATTTTAAGGCAGCAGAATAGAATAAAGTCCTATTTTCTTACTTTTCCTGCATAAGAGACAGAAAACATATTGGAAACCTATAATATAGTTGTAGAAAATTGGACATTCTTATTTTTTATAAGTGCTAATTCAAGTATACAATATTGTTTAAGAACACTGTATTAAACCATATTGCAATAAATCAGTCTTTTCTTTCCGATTATTCAGAGAATTTCTTGAACAGTGTTTTCATACATCTTAAATAAGGATAGGAATTAAATAGGAAATACCAGTTTCTTAATTTATATTTTAAATTTAAATTCATAATATTTTGAGAATTTAAATTTTCAAAATATTTTTTTCTTATTGACCCCTTTCCACAATTTTCAATGTGAATGGATTCATTTTTGTCATACATGCAATCATTCGCATGTATTGCATCAGCTAAGAATTTATTATATTTTGAGAAATGATAGTTTATGCTTTTTTGTGATTTTTTTATGGAGAATTATTCCAAACTAATATATAAGCCTGTCTACTCCAATCATAAATGAACCATATCTCTTAAAATGTCACAAATATTTCTGGCAACATGATCACTGTATCTTTTTGTCAACAAATGATTCTATTTCTCAATCTATTGATTAAATAACTGGGCAAATTGAGGCTCTGCTAAAAGCTGCTTATAAAAAAGGATGGCAGACTGTTCATAATGACAATCTACAGCATGGGATTTCTTGGAAAGCATTTGATAATCTGAGCCCAAGCTCAGATTATCAAATACTTTCCAAGAAATTAGGATTAGGATTCCAGTCTAGGACTTTTGGATAGAAAATCATAGTATTTTCAGATATTCAGCAACACAAAAAAGTAAAAAATTAAGCTATCCATTGAATTTCAGGTTGCCATATTGGCTCCACCATTTTGAATTCAAAAACTATCATCAGATTCCTAGTATGTAATCCCAAAACTTTGACTGACCATATAAACAATTGGATGAAATTAAAAAATCTGTTGAATTTTGGGTTGCCATATTAGATCCACTGTTTTGAATTCAAAAACATTCTCATCAGATTCCAATTCTGTAACATTAAAATCCTTATTTAACTGACATCACAAAAAATTGGACTAAATGAAAATATACTTTGAATTTCGGGCTGCCATATTGGATCTTCTATTTTGAATTTTAAAAAGCTATCATCAGATTTTTTGGGATAAACCAAAAACTTCCATATATTGATTTTCTTCAAAATAAGACTAACATTAAAAAAATCATCAAATTTGGAACTGCCACATTTGAGTATAAATTTTTTAATCAATATGTGAAGAGATATTTTTTCCAGCATAAAACAAATAATCTTTCTTCTTTTGTATGGTAAGCTTGGTGGTTTGATTGCCTCCTTCCACTCAAATAGAGTACTAAGGGAGCCGTACTGGGCCAAAATTAAATTCACTCAAATAGAGTACTAAGGGAGCTTGCTGGGCCAAAATTAAATGCGAAATGTAGAAAAAGCAAAGAACCATTCCAACTCAACCTACGTGATGACATATGAGAGTAACCCTGTATAGAGGAGTATTAATAACCTATTCTATGTTAGTAGTATCTAGAAAGTATGTTAAAGAGGAAACTTATTTTAAGTTAGTAAAAGACTTATAACTATGTTAATATCTAAAACTAATAATTTTTTTATTATTATTATTTTTTATTTTTTAGAAACAAATAGTCAAAAAATAGCAATTTTTGCATCATAAAATAAATATTGGAGGTAATCTTTCCTTTTTTCTACCTCTTGGAATTGAATTTTGGGTTACAATTTTTTCTGAACCACTTCAGTGGCCCTCTATATTAGCGGTCTCCAAAGTGGGGTATGCAAGACGATACCTGGAGGTACAGTGAAAACAATTTTTATATATTGTTTGTAGACTCTACAAGCTACTAGATCTCTGAGTATTAAAACTAAATATCGAAATAAATTAAACTTGGAACCAGACCTTTGTATTGCAGTGTCAGATAACATCAAACCAGCATTTTCAGAAATTATTAAACAAATGCAAGCCCATTCTTCTCATTAAATTTTAATAAGAAAAATAAATATGCATCTATGTTCATAATAAAAATAATGTGCAATTATAGCTTTTTTGGATATTACATAAGGCCTTATTTCCTCTTTAAAAACACCAATTACAATAGATATCTGCTCAGTCAGTTGGGAGTATGCACCATTTATTTTTTCAGTCTTAGGGGTATGCAGTTAAAAAAGTTGGGAGACCACTACTATATATCTCCAGTTTCAGCTTTCCTTTTCAATAAATATTATGAATCTAAATTATAATAAAAGATTGAGTGAAAATAAAACACAAATGATTAAATTTTTGATTTCTGAATTTTTTGTAAAGATGGAATAGAAACTATTTACTGTATATACTGTTCTGTTTATTTAATATTCTAATTGAAATGCCAGATAATCAGAAATACAGTGTTCTTCTCTTGCATTTAAATTTGTGTTTAATTTTATAAAAATTAAAATTAGTATTTGTTGTTTCCAAAAATATTTGCTTATTTTCTTTTGATGATAAGTAATTTACTATGAATAAAAATTCAATAATTTTCAAATTATATTTTTAGTATGTGGACAGTGATGTTGATGAGGAATTACTCTTTAACATTCCGTGAGTATCAACCAAATTTATTTAATTTGAAATACAAAATTGGCATTTTTGTCCAATAAAAATTTTATAATACCGGTATATACTTCAGAATTTTATAATAATCAAAAAGTGAATAAAAAAAAACTTCATTCTATGAAATTCAATACATTATTTTTAATATTTTATTTAAAAATTAATTTTTTAACCTTTTTTTAATTAAATTTTATTTGTATAATTATTCAGATAATTTTATTTTATATTTCATGATATTTTAGGTATTTTATCTGTAGCTACTTAAATATATGTTATTTAAAACATAAATATAATTGTTATTTAAAGATTGTTATTTAATTATAATTTCATATTGTGACAGTTTTACTGGCAATGTAAAATTAAAAGGTATAATAGTAATTGGAGGAGAAAATGGAAGTCATCCTTCAAAAATGAGATTGTAAGTTGGATTTTTTATATTATTTTATTAATTTAATTATTCTATTATAGATTTAATTTAGAATTGCTGGCTTGATTCAGTTACTCCACAATGCATGAATTTTTTGTAAATAAATATATGACTTGAGCTTTTTCATAAATAAGCTCAAGTTCCATCTTTGAATATTTTTATGATGATAAATAGTATATACTGAGAGATTGAAAATTATTCTGTTATTCAGATGTGAAAACATAGATTGTTGTAAGATGCCCAATCCTATTTGTTGAATTTCTTATTTTGTAAACTTTATGTTTTATTCGATCGTAATGATCTTAACCTTGTAACTATTTGATTAGAGTAGTAGTTCTTAATTTTTTTAGAGTTGCAAAACACTTTTTATTATAAAAAAAAGTTTTTCAAAACACCAAAATCAATAACATTTATACTAGATGACAGTCTAAACTAACAATAAAAATATGCAAGCAATTCTTAACATATCTTTTATTAAAAATTATAGATGATATATATATTATAATTTCACAGAACATGGTAAAGAACTACTTGATTGATTATCAGAATAAAGAATTCTGCTAATCCTAAATTATTGTTTTTAGTATTTTTAGAATTTACATATCTTCTAAATATAAAATTTAATTAGGTGATCAAAATGAATTTTTCTCTAATATGTATCTTGAAAGAATTGATAGGAAATGAGTCAAATAAAAGAATTTTATAAAATAGTTTGATAACTTATCATAAAACAGGATTTCCAAAGAAACTGCTTAAAATTCTTTTAAATGATTTAACAGTTTTATATTAAGTAAAGAAATTATATATAAATACAGGTAGACTTTGATTAGGGCAAATAATGGGTCCCACGAATTTCTTGCATTATTCGAAGTATTAACTATATGTAAAATATGGTAATTGGTTCTTGCTCTGTGAGATTCCGGCCATTAGCTAACTTTCGAAGTATTAACTATATGTAAAATATAGTAATTGGTTCTTGCTTTGTAAGGTATTAACTATATGTAAAATATGGTAATTGGTTCTTGCTTTGTGAGATCCGGCCAATTAACTATATGTAAAATATGGTAATTGATCTTTCTTTGTGAGATTCTCAATTAGCCAACCTCAATGAATAACCACAATACTAACTGTTTAAGAAATATTTATTTTCATATAATTTACATCATTGTTCATCATCTAAATTAATAACTTACCAGGAATTGCGAATTTTACTCGTTGTTCATCATCTAAATTAATAACTTACCAGGAATTGTGCATCATTGTTCATCATCTAAATTAATAACTTACCAGGAATTGCGTCCAACCATAATACTAACTGTTTAAGAAATATTTATTTTCATATTTTACGTTATAACCACAATACTAACTGTTTAAAATATATTTATTTTCACATTTTACATCGTTTTCATCCATCTAAATTAATAACTTATCAGGAATTGCATCTCATACCATCATCAAAAATCTAAATTAATAACTTACCAGGAATTGCATCTCATACTATCATCAAACCAACCACCAAATCACAACCAGGAATTGTGTCTCATACCATCATCAAACCAACTGCCAAATCTAATAACTTACCAGGAATTGCGTCTCATACCATCATCAAACCAACCGCTTAAAAAATATTTATTTTCATATTTTACATCATTGTTCATCATCTAAATTAAATATTTATTTTCACATTTTACATCATTGTTCATCATCTAAATTAAAACATTTATTTTCATATTTTACATCATTGTTCATCATCTAAATTAATAAGTTACCAGGTATTGCGTCTCATACCATCATCAAACCAACCGCCAAATTGAAACCAAAAGACAGGAATTGCGTCTCATACCATCATCAAACCAACCGCCAAATCGAAACTATCAAAATAGCGAATCGAAAGTGGAAGTTGAGTACCGCCTGGCTGCCAATTCTGGGTCGAGAATTGAGTGGATATCAATAAGTAAAATTACAATGATCTTTCTGAAACTCAATAATCAATTGGAAACTTTTTACATTGAAATTAATAAGAAATGAGTTTTCATGAATTTTCACCTAAAAAAAAATTCATGAAAACTCATTTCTTTTTAATTTCAATGTAAAAAGTTTCCAATTGATTATTGAGTTTCAGAAAGATCATTGTAATTTTACTTATTGATGATAAAACATTCCAAAAACTTTAAAATAAATGGAATACTGCATACTATAATGTGACATCAGCAGTTAATTGCATATTTAGGTTAATATACTATACTAATAATTAATCTGCAAAGGGCATGAGCACATTCTGAAGTCTGGATTATGAGATCAGGATGTTAACAATAATATACACACCATAGTGATGATTACTATTTTAAATTTATTTTTTCTTAAACTATGATGTGAACACTTTTACAGCTACATTAACTATGTTAACAACTGTTTGAATGGAACAAATGAGAGAAGATCCAAGAAGTGAACTGTAGTGATCAAAAGATAAAAAGGGAAAATTGCCCATCTGAATAATTTAACCATTCACTTTATTCAGAAGTCTGGCTTGAATATTGGCCATTCACTTTATAGAAGTTGGCTATGATACAGATAATGGATAATGATGAGAGCTGTAAATAAGCCAAAAACGCTCCGAATAAACTGAATAAACATCTTGTGTGTATATTTATAGTGTTATTGGTATAAATATAATAGTATTCCTGCTCAATTGCTTGGTCAAAGGTTGACAATGGAAGATAATAATTGTAGACTTGAAGTTTGAAGGCTCAGGACTTAAAAGATTTTCTTGATATTTTCTCTGACCCTTCAAATTGTCCTTGTTGATCCCTCTCTTTCTCTTTCTTTATCTCTCTGTTGACTATTGTTTTCTCTTTTTTGTTGATTTTCCTTCTAAATCAGCATTTTCTTGGGAATCATTTGATCTTATAGTTGTTCACTTACTAGTCATTAAAATTCTTCAGTTAGATATGGGAGCTCCCATATCTAACTGGTCACAGCAAGAATAGTAACTTCTTCCATCAAAAAAAAATAGAGTCCGATTTGTGATTAAGCATTGCAGCTTTATTGAATCAGTAAATTAGTAAGTTTATTGAGAAAATTTTGTATATACTGTATGTATATGAAATAATAGTAATGTTAAATAGCTAACGGTCTATATGATAACAAAGCTGAATAATAATAATGTTAAATAGCTAACGTAAAAAAAAGCCCATCTTTCTGGTGTTTCACCCCTTCAAAGCCAAGTGACTTTCTTATTAAGTGACTTAGTAAAACTGGATGAGGAGCTCCTCATCTTTATTAACTAAGTGACTGTTCTTGGACTGCTCCTCGTCTGGTTTTATTAACTGAAAATTATGTGACTGTTCATGGACTGCTCCTCGTCCGGTTTTACTAACCGAAAATTAACTATTGTTCTTGGACTGCTCCTTGTCCAGTTTTACTAACCAAAAATTAACGAAATTTGTTAATTGACATCATAAAAGGAGGCAGAGCTTTGTTAGTAAGAATGCTTGTCCGGTTTTACTAACCGAAAATTAACATTAATTTGTTAATTGACATCGTAAAAGGGGACGGACCTTTAATTAACATTAATTTGTTAATTGACATCATAAAAGGGGACGGACATTTGATGTGACTGTTCATGGACTGCTCCTCGTCCGGTTTTACTAACCGAAAATTAACTATTGTTCTTGGACTGCTCCTTGTCCAGTTTTACTAACCAAAAATTAACGAAATTTGTTAATTGACATCATAAAAGGAGGCAGAGCTTTGTTAGTAAGAATGTTTGTTAATTGACATCATAAAAGAGGACGGACCTTTGTTAGTAAGACTGGTCTATGGTTACAACTCACATTAATCGAATATTTGCTCACACTAAGTGAAAAATGGTATAATTTTTATGAGTCACACTAATCGAATATCGCATTATTCAAATTCGCACTAATTGAGGCTTACCTGTATATCCAGGATGCTAACTTGATATACTTTTTGGACAATAGATTGTACTAAACAAAAAAATTTTTTTTACAAGTTTTATCTGGAAAGTTAGTTATAACAGTTTTTAAGATGTAGTTTTTTTGTTACAATGAATTTTTAACAAAACTGCAAAATACAGAATGCCAAGGAACATTCTGTGAAATTTAAAAATAGATTGTGAAATGGATTTTCTTATATTATGAAATAATTCACAGAGAATAAATAGTCATATTGGATTTAATAGAATGAAATATATTTTTTATTTAAAATATGAAAATAAACACACTAAATCAGGGTTATCAAACTCTGTTCTTATGGAGGGCACTTAAGGACAGCACAACATTAAAGAACAAAGCAATGTTGAAAGAGCTTCATTTAAACATTCAAATCAGTAGCATTTCTAATTGTTTGCACTTTACACTAATAGCACTTTACACTAATATATTAAAATATTTTATAATAATAATTTTTTGAGTTTATTATTATTATTATTATTATTAATATATGTAAAAAATGGAAACATAGGAAGACTACAATATTTTGAATTATATAAAATTTTGATTGTATTTTTTTAAATAAAGGTTGATTCTGTTATTAAAACCTTACCTTATAGAAGAATATAATTTGAGAAAATTTATTCTATTAAGCATTCTATACATTCTATAAGTAAAGAAATAAACATTATTACTTGGAATAATAAATTAAATAAAATTAACTTTATTTAATTTATTATTCCGAGTAGTAATGCTTTTTATTTTAGTATCTTTATGAACAATGACAGTAATTATGTAAAATACATGATTGTTAAAAATGTTTATGCTAGTGAGTGAGCTCCACTAGCATAAACATTCAGCCTCCAGGCCTCATATTTGACATCCCTGCTTTAGATGGTGACATTGAAGGTTATATAAAAATTTCTAAAGTGCTAAATTACTGAGATTTTTCTAAAAATATTTAATTTTTTAATTTTTGAAAAAATAAGTCTAATATATCAGAATAGTCACTTCCATGTTAAATCTAAATTTACAAGTATTTTTTAATTTATAGTTAAAAAATTAAAATGTTTATTGGAATTATTATTTTAAATAAAATTTGAATATATTTTTATTAAATTATTATTATCAAGTTAATTACTTGTAAAATATTTCAGATTCAAAAACAGACCACATCTTTCATTTGATGATATAGATGCCACTCCTGATCAAGAATTTGAATTGTATCATGATCCAACAGGGACATTAGAATATTCAACTAAGTAATTGTTTTTGTTTTATTAATTATATGTATAATTTTTAATTTGAATTTAATAAAATTTTTTTCAAATAAATTACGTAATATATAATGGATTTCACTTGATTTGTTTTAAATCAGTTAATTGATTTGCTATAAAACTTCTAAGCTATCAAATTTTATTTTCAGATTTTTCCTATATATTTCGATTTTTTTTAAATAGCATTCATTTTTGAAAGGAATTAAAAAACAAATCAAATTTTCATTCATGTAAAATAATAGCATTTTTAATCATATATATGAGGGGAAACCAAAAAGTTTTTACTCTCATCATGATACAGATGTGCTAGGGACATTGAAATTTAGTTCTCCAATGCTTCCTTCACTACATATCTATCTCCTAAAGCCACACACTTCTCACACTATGGAACATTTGTTTAATCCCATCTTTATAGAAGTTTGCAGATTTAGATGCAAACCAGCTCTCCATATCAGTATTGACTTCCTCATCATTGAAGAAATTTCTTCTCTGTAAATGTTTTTCATAATTTGAAACAGGAAGGAAATCTAAAGGTATTAGGTCAGGAGAATATGAGGCAAGATTTCATAGCCATATTTGCACAAAAAAAATGACTGTTTCTGGAATTTAGTGTATAGGTGCTTTGTCGCTAGCAGCAATCCACCATTTGACAGAAAACCATCTTTTTTCCTTGATACTGTCCTGTAAGCTTTATAGGAAGTTCCTGTAGTATGTCTCTGTTACTTGTCAATCGCTTTTTTTAAGTAATCTGTCAATATGACACCTTTGCTGTCCCAGAACATAGACAATATGATCTTGCTGGATGGCCTTCGCATGGGTCATTTTATAACCTGGTGCAACCACATTTGAATTCCCATTTTCATTGTTTCATAGTCTCATATAATGATTATTCCTTGCCATATATAGTTGATATATCTTCATGGATTGTTAGTGAAGATGAAGGAACTGTATCATGGCTTGAATAGATGATGATATGTCCAGCATGTAACCAAAGTTAATCAAGTGTAATTATGTCAGACTTGGTTAACTTTGGTTAAACAGGATCTGTCATTATGTCAAAGCAAAAAGCATGAGTATTAGTAAGACAGTAACCTAATCATTGTATACAGATCTATATTACAAATATACACACATTACATGGTGAGAGTAAGAACTTTTTGACCTCTCTTGTGTATAATATATTAGCAAAGTGACACACACACACACACACACACACACACACACACACACACACTAGGTAAAATTTGGCTTCAATTATTTGCATGTTGATTTCTTCTATGGTCCCAGTCATTCAGTTGTTCTTTAATACAATCTCAATAATTTTCAAATGTGGTTGCACCAGGTTATAAAATGACCCACAAGAAGGCCATCCAGCAAGATCATATTGTCTATGTTCTGGGATAGCAAAGGTGTCATATTGACAGATTACTTAAAAAAAGGGATTGACAAATAACAGAGACATACTACAGGAATTTCTTTATCTATATGTCTTTCTGCTCTTTGATTTGAAAGATTTACTTGGTAGAACATTGAAAGTCATAATGCTGTGATATTGTGTACTACATCTACCAAAAATTGAACAATCAATATTTTTTTCCACTAATCTTCATTGTATTGGCTTCAAAAAGAATTTTTTAATTGGAAAATTATTTCATGCATTGATTTCATTTGTTATTTCAAACTTCATGTTTATTGAAAATTTATATCATCATCAGACTAATTAAATTACAACTGATAGAATTTATTTGTTCCTTCTGAATTTATTAAAGTATAAAATTATGAGATTATTTATCAGTGTTATATGTTATGATTACATCATCAGTATGATTAAGTGATGCCATCTATTTGTTACATCTGATGTCATGGGATTTTGTGATGACATCCCGAATTTGAACGAAATAATTCTGCCATATAATTTATTAATTATAACATTTGGAATACATTTGAATGTCTTACCAGTTAGACTACCATAGTATCCATAGAATTTCATTCCATTTTGATGGCTCATGGCTAAGTAGATAACCCTTCATGTGAATGCTATTATCAGTTGGTCTGATATGTTTCCAAATTGATCATTACATATAAGCTTCCTGTAATGGAATTTTGCTGAATGTCATGATATTCTAACTGGTAAGCATTGGGATGCCATTCCAAAGATTCCAGTTCGATTCCAGTGTGGTGGCAAAATTTTATTTCCAGAAAATTAATTTAAAAATTATAGTCTAATTATTAATTATTAGATGGTGCCACCTTAATCAAAATTTAAAAATTAATTAATAATTAATTCAATAGATGCTGGCATTGTAGCCTTGATTTAAAAATAATTATAGTTTAATTCTAAATTATTATGCTAGAAGTTAATTTGGCTTGGAATATTTGATTTGTAGATATTTCTCTGGTTAGTTTCAATTAGAATATACTGTACATCAATTTAACTTTGCATTGTTCCCATGATTTTTATTCATTTTCTTGAGATTCAGAAAATGTATGTAAGTATGTATTTATTTTCTGCATTCCAAGAAAATATGAGTTACAAGGGTAAACAAATAATCTGTTGTGAATGGATAGAATAGAATATATATAAAATTTATCAAATATAATTAATTTAACTCTTGCAATACTGTCCCCCTGACAATAGCTTCTCTCAAAAATAGATTTTTCATAAATAATATAAAAATTTTATATAAATTGTGATATTTTAAAAAATTTTACATATTTTCACCTATAAAAATCTTGTTATGCTTATAATGGGTGGCCAAACTTCTATGTCATTATAAGCCATTTACAAAATATCAGAGGCTTGAGAGTCACAATCAGCTTTCATGATTATCTTATCCAATTATTTCAAAAATTGTTTATTATATATGTCACATACATTTATTTTGTATATATGCTTATTATTTCTTAAAGTAAATTAGTAAATTAAAAATATGTTTTTTGTTTTTTTATTAAATAGTGAATTAATTACTGAATTTGTGGATTTTCACCTGTTTTGCCAGGCTTTTAAAGTCTGGCTTGTATTTTAAGTTAGTACATAGCAGCTTCATAATACATTGATTCATGAAATTACGAGCCATGCTTTTATTTGATAAATTTCATAAATGAGTACAGGGATTCACAGGAATAAATTGTACCAAAAGTTGAAATAAGTCATCAAGCAGCTTTTCTTAAGTTGGAGTACTTTGATTCTGAAATAAATTTCCAAAATTCTATTTGAAATGTGAATTAAAAAGAAGAAATGAAATAGTAGATAATTAAAATTACTAGATTCAGCATTTTTGCACAAAATGGAGCAATAAATAAAGTAATTTAACTTGTGACAATGTGATTAGGAATAGTAAACTGGATAGATCACATGACAGACTATGGCACTAAAGTGATGGTATCATCAACTGTACAGCATTTTCATGTAATTATTGATTTTTTTTTTTTTTATTAAAAAAAGAATATTTAACTTCATACTAACTATTGGATTTGATAGTAGGAGCTGCATTGAAAGTATCAGAAAGCTACAATTTGGCCATAGTGGACTTATAAGTTAATATTTTTGAAGACTGTATGTAAATATATGAAATATAAATATGCACATATAGTAGGAAAAATAAAATTTATAAACTTTGAATGTTTTCGATCTTTTTTTTTGAAGTTGTCTTCAGGACAACTAAATTTTAAAGTACCCAAAGGTAGTTAAAAAATATTCAAATATGGTATATTTCAATTTTCTTATTATATGTTGCTTGATTATTTTATGTAATGATAGAAAGTAAAATGAGTCATAACTATTATATAAATATTTTATGGATAAGTTAATTTTGATGTATGGCAAAGTTTCCTAAAATTTATGGAAAATACAAAAATAAAAATATCATAAATATTGCTATTTTATAATAATATAAAATAAATAAATGCATTTTTAATCATTTTGAAAAATATAGGCTATTATTATAAATTTCATGTAAAAAAACAAGATTAATTATGAAATTATTGTTTGTTTTCTGGCATAAAATTTGTATTTTTTAATGAATAAAAATAATAAACAATGTGAATAAATATGATGATAATATATAAGGTATTTATTTATATTATTAAAAAGTTCAGGTCTTGTGTCATTATATACAGTGTTTTAAATATTTTTTTTACTTAAATAATTTTGTTCCATATGATTTTTTCTCACTTTCAATCAGAGAATGATATTTTACCATAATATCATGAAAATATAAAGTGCATTCCAAACTTCATTCACTATCTAACACATAACTTGTATATCCCCTGAAATTTTCATTCAGAATATTAAGAAATTATTTTTTTCTTTATATAAAATTTAGTTTGCATAAATACCGCTTCTTAATTATTTATGTAAATGAGGAAATACATGTATTATGATATATTATTTAATAGAACTTATAAGAATATAAAATAATTTATTTAGCATATTTTCATTTAATATTTTGTACTATGATAAATTGAGTCACCTTATTTGGAAAGAATAAATTTACAATATTGCATATTAAATGTAATTTCTTTTTTTTAATTTATGCCATGGAGGCACATCATATAATATAAGTAAAGATTTGTAAATAGGTTCCAGAATTGTTTTATATTGGAATTACAACTGATATTTTATAAAATAATTAGCAATTATTATTTTATATTTAACAGTTTAAAAAATTATTTTTTATTTATTGTATGTAATAAATAATATGCATTTTTATTTTATAGGATAGTAAAATTTTCCAGTATTTATTATTTATCAATACATTTTCCAAAAAATTTTGGAAGTGATAAAACAAGAGTATATTATATAGGTTTGCGGGGAGAATTTTCAGAGGTAGGTATTTCATAATTGAAAATGCTGTTTGGTATATTAAAATACTATAATCCTGAATTAAGTATAAAAATTAAACTAAATATGGACAAATATTAAAATGAGTTCTATTTGTAATTACAAATTTTTTTTATATAATCGTTAAAATTTATAAACAAAAAAATTTAATATAAACATTTCTTAATTAAGAAATTTTCTCTTTCTCTATAGCATACTTCCATGCCTGGGGAGGTTCCCATGCTAGTCTATCATTTATCAGATTTTCTATATTTTCTCTCATTAATATCTCCAGGGACTCCGTAATTATTGGTTGCGTGCACGGCACAATTGATCTTATTATTTGTGATTGATCCCACAACAACCAAAGAGCAGAAAGCTCTAAAACAACGAGAGTGAATACTTATCAATACCATATCACTTAGAAACTTAGACATAATTAAGAAGATAGCTAAGAAAAAGAATAAGAAAATAGTGCCAAAAAGGGCTCCAACTTTGTTTAATGTAATGAGAAATGAAAAAGATCCACTCCATGAGTATGAGTGCAAAGGAGTAACCTCTGCACTCATACTCATGACACAAATACCCCTCAAAGACACACAAACAAATGAAGAAGCTGCTTATATAGGGGTAACATCAAGAACATTAGCAAAAAGAATAGATGAGCACAAGAAGGACATTTCCCAAGCAAAACTCTCCACCTCTCTTGCAGTGGAGGCCTTCAGTAGAGACCTTAACATATCGTGGGACCAATCACAAATAATAAGACCAATTATGCCGCACATGCAACCAATAATTATGGAGTCCCTGGAGATATTAATGAGAGAAAATACAGAAAATCTGATAAATGATAGACTAGCATGGGAACCTCTCCAGGCATGGAAGTATGCTATAGAGAAAGAGAAAGAAACCAGTACAGACAGTATTAGAGTAATTTGGAACCAATAAAGCTATGCTCTACAAACTTTATTAATATTCCTGTATTAATGTTTTCTGTATAATCTTATTTTAATTTATTATAGCTCAGTAATTTAATATTTTATTTATTTTAATTATTGTTTTATTTATTATTTATTCCAAATGTTATATTTAAATGTCTTTATATAAAAAATGATTGGTTGCTGTAGCAACTGCATTTATCCTTCTGGTTCAAATCCGTTTAGAATGGAATATTACCTGACGATGGTGTAAAAACCAAAACATTTGTAGTTTCTAGTAAATAAAAAAAAGTGATTCTTTACTGCTATTAGTGCTAGCATTATTGAAGTTGAATAGTAATTACTTTTAGTAAAAAATATTCTTATAAAAAAATTTCTTTTTTTTATAAATTGATCTTTTTTAACCTTATGTTTGCACTTATAACATTTTGGATATATAATAAAATTTGAATAATTTCATCCCACCCATATTTTGAAATATCATAGATAAACAAAAAAAAGAGAAAATTATGAAGTAAATATTTTGTTGTGATTCTTATTATAAAGTTCTTATTTTTATAGATATATTATTTAAAAGTGAATTATTCATAGTTTTCTCACAAAACATTGAAATAAATTTAACCATTTAGTAGGTATGCTGAATTATAAAAGTTTATCATAATTTAATTAATTATATTTTAAATTTGGATTCTTAGAAGTATTCAGATTTTATATTATATTATAATTAAATTTTCATATCTAATTTATTTTGATAATCAATAATAAAATTTAAGAATCGTAGTTGATATATTGAAATACATTTCCAGTTTTAAAAATTTGGATATTTTCTAAGAAAAAGTTCATCTTGTGTTTGAGTTTTACAAATAATTTACCAATTAATATATTCAAATACTGCATTAATAAATTCAGTTGTAAAATGATAGTTATTCCAAATATGATCCTAACTTAATTTATCTTTGAAACTTAAGGTGAAAGCAATCAGTAAATCATTTCTTGTTGAATATTTGAAAGATAATCTCAGTTCTTATTATTGAGATTACTACATTGTTTAACTTGAAAATATAAATTTTTATTACAAATTTTTAATGATATGTTGGAACATCCCATATTCCAACCAGCGAGTCAATCCCTCATGTATATTTATGTTTCTAGTCCCTTATCATATCTGCTGTAACACTACTTCTTTTCTTAGTGTAATAGAATTCTGTTATTAGAATAAAGTATCGTTTCACACTGTTAGCATATTTTCTCCTTTCTCTCTAACACATCCTTACATTCGACAGTTAGATCATTGGTTTTATTTGTCCTTTACAACAACATGATATTACAAATCCAATTATATTGTGATACAATACAGTTTTATCTTTGGTATTAATGCAGATTACATAATATTTTAATAGTAATAAATAACAAAACTAATTTGAGTTTTCAGGATTTTGAATGTTACCAATATCATTTAATAAAGTTCCATTATCATTTTTTCTTTTTAAAATATTACATAAGTTTTCTGTACATATGCTCTAGCTATCACCATTTCTTTTAGATTTTGATAATATAAATATTTTTATTAATCTAGAACATAAAATTACCTCAAATATTAATTGAGCAATAGTTGTATGTGCCTCTACAAAAATATCATTAAGGCTTACGTTTATTAATAATACCCTTACATTTCCACAGAAATCAAAATTGATTAAGCCAGCGTTTATGCAAATTTTATTATTGTGTGTTAAATATGATTCTGATGTAATTCTGTTATAGCACCAGTTAAGCATTTTTTATGATAAGCCTAAATATATTAATTTCTTTCTTTAAGTTTTTTATTTGTTTAAGTTTGAATGATTTTGGAGTAAATAAATCGAATCCTGCATATTGTGGAGAAACTTTTTTGGGAGTACTGCATCATGATACATTTTTTTTTATTAAAATGATCATTATAAAGGAAATATATATAATTATTATTTAGTTAATGTCAAAAAGAAATTATATTAATTCCATTCTTTAAGACTTTTTTTTAATCATAAAATGAGGAAAGTGATATTTTATTTTGGAAGTTGGTGATAATTGTATGATTTTTGCTGGTTATTAGTATTGCAAATATTTTTATAATTTAGATTCAACTAAAGCAGATTTATATAATTTGTGATTAAATGTTTAACAATTGTTTTTTTAGTTCATTTACTTATTTTTTATTTTGATTTTCATTTGATTTTTAACAACAAAATTCTTTAATTCACCTGAAGTTTCATCCTTAAAAAATCCTAATTTACTTTTATTTTTAATACTTAATAATTTGTATGATTCAGGATAATTACTGAAGTTTAACATGTTAGACAAATTTTCAAAATCTTTATATAAATCATCAATAAATATTTGTGTTTGTAATGTATCAGTATATAAAAGTTTAAGATCAGAATATTTCAATTTAAAAGTTCTATAAAATGTTATATATATATGTGTGTGTAATTTGCTTAATTCTAATACCATAAATCAAATATAAATAGGTTTATCTAATAATAAATTAACTTTAACTTTTTCATTTTAAAAATTGTTAAGTTTTCATTAATTATTTTAAAGTTTTTTTAAAAAAGGACTAGTTAAATAAGTTTCACATTGTTTTTGGTTAAAGCAGGCTTTAAGTTTAGACTTTTATGTATATTTTGACAAGTTTTGCCAAAAAATGCATTATTCATTAATTTAAAAAAATTTATTAAAATTGCCATTCAATTCCTGCTTTTTATTGTTAATAAAATTAATGTATGGTTTATGCCAATTTGATTTAATGCTAATATTCTATGAATTTTTTTAAATAAGATGATCTTCTAAGTAAAATTTTAAATATAATATATAATAATAAATTAATTTTATCATAGAGATTCAGAGTTAATTTTTTAATATTATTCTGAAAATTTAAATTTTTTAATAAGAAATTGTTATTTGATAAGGGAATAATTGATTTGTTGAAATTTTAAATAAATAAACAATTATTTCTGATTTAAACATATTTTTTTATTAATTTTAATCATATTACATATTATTTAAAAAAGTAAAATGCAAAGTCCTTTAGCAGTCAAAAACTTTAATCAGAAATGTTTTCAACACACTTGGCACCTTGTAGTAGCAGCTGAGGAAGGTGCCAAGATTGTTGAAAACATTTCTGATTAAAGTTTTTGACTGCTAAAGGGCTTTGCGTTTTACTTTTTTGTTTTTGCTTTGTGCAGTCTTGTTGAAATTTTATTACATATCATTTATTTACAATTTTGATTTCTAGTTACAATATGGAAGCTTACGTAATTTAAAATTAGATTCTACAAATTTTTTCACTAAATTATCATTATATGTTTATTTTGTGGATTTAATTCTTTTAATTCTTTATTTTGGTTTATCTTAAATAAGAAATAAAGGTAATAATATCCACAGTTATGCAAATTCATACTCTGTTACATTATATTATTCCATTTACATAATTTCAAATTATTTTTAATAAATTTTATAATATTAATATTTAATGGTTGAAATCCATACTAAATTGAAATTAAGACAGATATTCCCTTTGAAATATAGTGAAATCAAATGAAAGCCTTATAAATAATGTGCATCTATGTTAATTATACAAAAAATTTATATTTTTCATGATGCTTTGGAAATTTATCAGATGAAAACACTCCAAAATAATTATGAATGAAAGAGTATGATAAACTTAATTTCCACAGTGTAATTATGTCCATTTATCTTAATAATCAAGTAAAATCAATCTATATTGACTTATTTCCAATAAATTCTTGAATTTCATAAAAAAATTACATTCATGGTTTCAGGTAAATCTTCTGAAAATTTTAAATCTATTGACAGATTTCCTTGTGAAATTGCACTAATATGAAATTCACTTGCTGCACAATCTGGAATTAAAACAATACAGAACATATCCTCTAGAATAATCTCTATAAGTTATATTTGAAAATTTTCCTCTTGCTAAATTTTCTCCATCTTCAAAAATTGAATTATAATTTCTAGTATAAACATATTTTTCATAATTGGGGATATAAAGCTTTATTTGGGAACATTTGTTTATCTTTTAATATAGAAATATAATTTAAATTAAAATATTAGAATAGAAATTATGTGGATTATACATTATATGGCCATTATAAGCTTTATTTGAATGTACTCCTATAGTAATTCTACTTAGTAATTGTCCCAAAACACAATTATTTAACATTCAGTTGAAATTCCTGCAGAAAAAATGAATGTATAAATTTCATTTCTTCTAAAACTTCGGTTCTTTTAATGACATTTTAACAATTCCATTTTCTAATTCTCATTCATTTCCAATAATTACTGAAGAAGAAATATCATCTTGTTAACTTTTAAAAAATCTGCCTTTATTTCAATTTGATAATTATCATTTGCAGAAATTAGAAAGAAAAATTCATCTTTTGATTTTTCTTATTTTATTCTAATATTCACATTTATTTATAAAAAATTTAGTTTGATATACTCTAAATCAAAATGAAATTTATCATATAAATCCATTAATCCACATTTTTGTTGTTAAAATATAATATTTAACTAATCTATTATTTTCATTCAATGTGGGATTGATTCTAGCCATGTGTTCTGCAATATCTTTAAAAAATAAAGCCAAAGATAAAGTTTTCATCTTCATTGTAGAATAACAATTCTTCAAACATGCAATGACAGGATAATTTACTTATTATAGGTTTATTCTTTAATATCACAGTACATTGAGAAAACAAACTATGTAAAAAAATAATTTACAGGAATAACAAATGATCATCTTTTAATTCTCTATTTTTAGTTAAAATTTTTGTTTGAATATATAGATATATAGAATTTAAATCAAAATAATTTTCATCAGTTTCAGAAATAAAAAAATTCAATTGGAGCTTTTGAATCACTAGTAGAAGATACCAGAAAAATTATAATATCAATAGTAGATTCTTTGGCTAACTATATAGTTGATTTTAAATAAATCTAATTCATTTTCAGTACTTGGACAGTTATCCATTATTAATCAAATATATCTTTGTTTTTTTTTCCTACTTTGATGTTTAATTTTTGATTTCTTTCTTTTTAGTTTTTCTTCTATTTGAATGTTTTTTAATGTCATCTTTTATCTCCGATACTGCATCTTTTAAATGAGATTTGAATGATTCTTTCACTGATTTCCCTGATGATATATCACTCCCAATATCTCTTGCCAAATTTAATGCTTTATTCCTCACATACTTTTCAATATTTTTTAAAATAGAAATATATTTATGATAAAGATCCCCTAAAACTTCAAATCCTCTTTGTATAGAGGGGACCAGAAAATTGACTTCTTGCTTAGTTGTAATAATAATTTATACACTTTTGTTGATTAAGTTTCATTTATTAGTTTAAATGATAAAACTGTTATTGTCTTTTCTCAAGTAAATATAATTTCTTCACCAGTAGTATTTCAAATTTCATTGTATTAATATATTGCTTGCTTGTTGGAAAATTTAGAGGAGTTGAATATACACATTCTGTCTGTTCTCCTTTTTCTCTAGTAATTAGTATAATTCTTAAAGATTGTCCAGATATATCCTCAATTCTGTGTTCAATACAATCCAAATATATAAATAATTCAGATATTCTGCACTAACAAGGGAAGAAGGAAACTGTCCGATACCTATTCCTCATGGACTCCTGCATGATGTCCTATCGTGCATGAGGGATGCAAAATATTAGATTCCTATTTTCAATAGTTAACAAAATATTTTAAGTTCTATATAAGCCAACGATTAGAAAAGAAAAAGGTTTTAATTATTGATTGAATCATTAATTTGGCATCTTTGCTTTCTTCTACTCCATCATAACCATTGTTCTCTTAACTTAAATTATGATTGCTGCATTTTAAATTATTTATGTATTGGGTGGTAGGTATTACTGTTAGGTGGCAGTGATTGAGAGTGTGGTCAAGAGGTCATGAATCAGAAGAAAGCAAAAGTTTGATATTATTATTATTTTGATCACGTGCTGTAAGAAATGTGGAGATGTCCCAAAGAATTTTGTTTAACCAGTTTGCCAACAATAAGAGTCAATTGCAATAATTCTGTATTTAGCATTAAACCAGCTTTGTTCATCAGTTAGCTATACAAATCTTTGAACTATCCACAAAATGAGCTTCTTCACTTTCACTATTAGATAGTGCATTTTGCAGAAAAAGCATTTCAAATACAACAGCTTTCAGCAAGTGGGCCAAGATCATCAGATAGATGTAGAGTTTGGAATTTTGAGCATTGATAATATTTAACATCAAAGCAGATTTCTTGAAGGCTTTCAGATTTGGTGGTGGTTACAGAAAAGCCACTTTTAGCCTAAGCACATTTAAACATTTCTGTGAATAGTGGTGATTGTAACTGGTTGAATACCAAAGCATTTATGCAGATGATGATGGCATGTGCATGCAAATGTATGGGTGTTTGGTCAGTTATTATGCATTCCTGAATCCATTTCATCATATCTTTCCACTGATGGAAACACATGACATCCACAGGATGCAATTAGTTTGGTTACCCCTTTGGGAATGTAATGAATCTTTAATTCTGTTTTGTTTATTTTGAAAAGAGAGTTATCTTTGTGTCCACTCCATGAATCAATCAACAGCATCAATCTATCTCTTATTATTTTTGACAAAACAGTGTCAACAAAGTTTTTCAGAAGATTTTAGATCTGGAGGCCACTACATGAAGATTAAGAGGATGAGAAAAATCCATGTGCTGAATGATGTCTTGGAGACATAGAAGAATTGGTGAATGAAGAAGCTTCCTACTCATCAAAAAGCTAGTCATAATCATGTAAGAATAAGTTAAGGAATGCATACTCTCAATGATAACCTGTGCATCTTTTTCACCTCAGAATGAGAACATCCTTTTGCCATAAAGTTCATAATTTATGTCACTTTTATCAAAATTGTAAATATCATTGGGATGATATCCCCTTCCATCTTGGCAACCAATGCTGTGGCTTCTTGCTCAATATCTTCACTCTCATTGTTTTATATAGATAAACTTTGTGATCTTTCGTGATGCGATTTTGTTTTTGCTCAATTGAACTGTGGAATCCACCAGTGGGAAGCTGTAAAGTTCTCCACTTTTATCTCATTTGCTTTATACATTGCCCATCTTATAAAATCATGATCATAGAGAAATCCATGATTGTGATTTGCTCATTTTGCTTGGCAAAAGTTTTCAAATACAAACTCGGTCATCAATTGTTACAAACTCCCTAAATCTCATGATATATCTTTAATGCTTAATTCTTGGGAAGAATATTGGACTATTCTAAACTTTGGTTTTTTGGTGTCAATGTAATGTAATACTTGCATGAATTATTTATGCAAAAACAAAATTCAAAAGGTGAAAACAAAATTCAAATTCAAGAGGCATATATGCTAGCATAGCATCCACTTCTTATTCTGAATTGACAAAATCTAATTCTTCCTCTTATTCTGTGTCACAGTTTGCACTTTCTTTGGCAGTCTTTATTATCTTGAGTATTTGAATAGCTAACATTTCTTCCTCTCTAGATGGAAGAGACTCACTTGAAGAGTTTCATGAGAAATTAAGCTGGAAGCTGTGTACTGAAAAGGGTATGATGCCAATATCATTGCAGACAGTTGATCACTCTCTGTCATGATATTGACATTGTCTATGTTGAATTGAATTGTTAAAGTAAATATGATTTCTTTGCAAGAAAACTTAATTATAAAGTTGAAAAAAAAACTTTAAACTCATCTTAATGCAAAGAAAAAAATCAAATATCAAAAAATGAGTGCAAAGAACAGGATAATCGATAAATACAGACTTTAGATTTTTCTTTTTTTCTTTTTTAACTAAAAATAAATTTATTGTAGCACTTTCAACCCTCTAGATCCTGCTCTAGATCCTCTTCAGCAAATCATAAAAACAATATAAATGTTAAAACATAGTTTTAGAATATATTTTAAAAACGAATAACTTCACACAAAAACAATCGCAAAATATTAACTGTTTAAAATTCGTACACTGTATTTATCGATTAACCTGCTCTTTGCACTCGTTTTTCGATATTTGTTTAAGTATGGAGCAATGTACGGTATTTCAAATCTTAAGAAGAAAATCATGTATATGTTAACTGTGTGATTAAAACTCTTGAAGTTTTCAATCCACAAGTAAATGGGATCATACAGTATGTTACAAATGATGCTATATTAGCTTTTATAGCAGGAAAACCTCAGCTTTAATATACATATGGTGATACTTGCAGTGATTAAAAATGTTATAACTGTATGATTCATTCAAACTAATATGGTATTTTGTATATACTGTATAGCACTTTAAACAGTCTTCCTCTCCCATTTATTATTGAAATGAGGATCTAATATTTTGCATATTAATATTCCTCATAGACTACTGCATAATGCCCAAATTTGGTCCAAATCAGCATCAGAGAATTCCATTCCTTCCCTTGTAAGATTTAAATTATTATTATATTTACATATATATAAAATATAACAACATTAAAAAAAAGTAGTATTTATTTTATATGAATAAAATAATTAAATATTGCACTACAAATTTTATATTTATTATAAATAAGATTAAATCATTTTAACAAAAATAATAATTTAACTAAAATATAACATTATAATAATTTAACAAGAATATGCAACTATATAAGGTTTACA